>JADRCD010237706.1:29993-43080 GCA_019843815.1 Montemys delectorum | reverse complement strand
GGATGGATGGATGGATGGATGGATGGATGGATGGATGGATGGATGGAGAGATGGGTGAATAGGTAAGTGAGTGGATAAAATCCTAGTTATTTGTGCATTTTACCTTTTAAAAGGTCAGTTACTAGGTGTGATTTTCAGCTGAACAAGATCTAAGTTTTCATAATCACCTTCAACAACCACCTAAAGTTTTTTAAACACCAAAAAATATTCAGGGAAAGAAGAAGCAAAAAAATAAATGTGGGATACCCATTGCTCCACCGTCCAATCTCTGAACAATCCTGACAATGTCAGGAAAAACTTCAAAAGCCCAAAGAGCCAGCCACAACATTTGGTCAAGATCATTTCATAACTTCACAGAGAGCTCAACTTGCCTTCAGTAACCAAGGTTGCTTCCTGCCCAGATGTGAAAATACAAGTAAGGAAGAGAACAGAAGGCCTCGGTGCACAAGGATGCACCCAAAAGGGGTACAATGAGCTTTTGTTCAGGGTGTACTTGGTGTACTTTAATTCTCTGGGCAGCATGAGCCATGAGAAATGGTTCTAGGGATTCTCCAAAAGAGATTTTGGTACCTTCTGTGGCGAAGATGTGTGGCAAATAGCTCAGGAAGCCAGGGCCAGTGAGATGGCTCAGAGAGTAAAGGTTCCTCCAGCTGAGGCTGATGATCTGCGTTACATCTCCTCAAAAGAAAACCCGTTCCCTTGAGTTGTCCTGTGACTTCCACATATGCTTCAAGCATGTGTGTGCCTACACATGCTGAGAGAGAGAGAGAGAGAGAACAAATAAATAAATGTAACAATTAAAAACAACTCATAGAGCACAGGCTGGTGACTTGACTCAATGAATACAGGCATTTGCAATCAAGACTGACAACCTAAGTTCCATTCCTATACCTGGGGCTCAAATGCTGGGAAGAGAGAACCAATTCCCATGGATTATCCCCTGACGTCCCATGTACATCATGGGTGGTGAGAACACACACACACACACACACACACACACACACACACACACACAATCAATCAATCAATCAATTAATCAATCAAATTTAACTTCAAAAGTTTTTTTTTTAATCCAACCATTTCAGAAAACATGTATGAGAATGGAGGTAGAATTCAGACGAAGCAATCGAGACTCTTTCCAGCCATGAAAAAATTTCAACCCAGTAAAAGGCCTCAGGCTTTGGAGACCTGGCTGGGAGACCTTGAAAGCCCAAGCAAGCACTGTTCCAGCCGAGCCCAGCCTTTCCGATAGACTGACAGCTTCACAGCACCCTAGTGTCAGAAAGGCGTCTTCAATGGCACGTGGTCCCAGGTCATTGTCTCTAGCTCTTGAATTACATCCATGACAAGATGATCGTAACAGTGGCGGGTAAATATCCTCGGATGCAAGCGTCTTCCATTCCTTCAGTGGTCTGGGTCAAAGGTCATGTGTCCCAGCTTGCACAGCCCCAGTGATGGGGACCTCATCACTTTCTGCAGGACATCTGATCCCCAGAGAAGGGACAAGAGTGCTTGAAAATAGAGATTGAGTCTCCTCATTTGAAAGGCTTGACACCAGTCTTCTCATTTCAAGATTTCAGAATATTTACATATTCATAATGAACTATTTCAGAGAGGAAAATGATAGCTTCATGCAAAATTTGTTAGTGTGGCACACACACTGAAGAGACGGCAGAAACTAATGTGATATAATATTTTATTCTGCCTTCAACCCGGCTCATGAGGCCAAGTACAAAAACTTTCTCCTTGGGGCTTTGTGGCTGGCGCTGGGAGAGTGTAAGCATTCAGGACATTACAAATTTCAGATTCCCATATTGTAAATGCTTAGCCTGTCCAAAGCGGCTGGAGCAGAGGGAAGGGAATTGCTTTTCTTTTGCATGCTGTGTTCACGTGGTCTGTGGGACTTCGTGGTGGATATATCCAGCAGAGGCCAATCAGACTGGACCCCACTCAGCAAGATCAATTCAGGGAAGAATCCCCTAAAAAAAAAAAAAAACTGTATATACCAGACTATTTTCTTATTATTTAAATAAAAAATAATAATTCCTTTGAACTACTTAACTAAATTCTCTATTGGGATAGACTGTTTTTAAAGCAAAATAAAATGTTGCTAAATAAAAGGGGCTAATCTAAATTCACTCTTGGTTTTCAACTTTGGAATTACTTTCTATTTAAAAAATATATATTGCCCTTAAGGAGCTCCTGTCATGTGCTTATACACACCAGGTGCTGGTGAGAGTGGGTATTGACATAGCAATGTACTTCCTACAGGTGCTGAGAAATAAGGACAAGGCATAGAAAAGGAACGAAGCAACTTGGAAACCCAGTGGGATGTTCGCCTCCTGGAGTAATAACACTTGTGCTCTCGCTCTCTGTCAGGGCAGACTGCATGCTTCGGAGGTATTTGCACCCAACTTTGTTTCCGTAAAAAGCCTTGAAGTGCTCCTAATAAGAGCTGCTGGCAGGCCTGACAATCTTCAAAAATATCTGTTCTCTGGAAGAGTTTGTCATGCCAAAATCAGCTTTTCCACAGACAGCCCCTGAAACACCAGGCAAGAGCTGTGTGCAGGGAAGATCTCCAGCATTCAGAGAAATGTCGCCTTAGAGAGAATCCTTGGTGCCCCCAGATCACGGGGTCCAGTGCTGATTTCTATAACTCTGACCCAAGAGTGCTTCAGGCTTCTCTGTGCCTTTTGCTTTGGACAAAGAGGAAGTGGCTTGGTGGCTCACATGGTGGTGCCATCTACTATGGAAGCCGTCATAAAGGTTCCATTCCTTCTCCAGGGTCATGCCCCAATGCTTCCAAGGCAGTGTGGATCAGCCATCCAGCTAGGCACATTCTAAAGTCAGCCTGTAGGGACTGGAGAGATGGCCCAGAAACCAAGAACACCAACTGTTCTTGCAAAAGACTTGAGTTTGTCACCGGTACCCACATGGCTCCCAGATGCCTGTAACTCTAGTCCCAGGGTATCCAACACATTATTCTAACCTCCGTGGGCACTGCAAACACACTGTACACAGACATACATGGAGGCAAACAGTCATACACATAGAATGAAAATAAATAAATCTTTAAGGAGTCAGCCTGCAATGTTCTAGCTTTAAAGAGGTATTTAGCTAACTAGGGTGCTGGCTGGCATTCAAGATCTGACTATCAGGAATCTGAACCTAAAGTTACAGACAGCATCATTTTCAAATCTGGACACTTCTGAGCTAGTCAATGTGTTGTGGTGGTGGTGGTTGTAAGCTCACACCAACTCTCCAAGAACAGTACTGGGATAAGTATTGGCTTATTGGCTCGGGAGATAGCCTAGTGGGTAAAGTGTTTGCTTTGCAAACTCAAGAGGTTGAGTTCAATTCTCAGAACCTGTATAAAAAAAAATAAATCACAAAAGTACAAGCTCATAATTCTAGAATTAGGTAGGCAGAGACAGGCAGATCCTGGAGCTCACTGACTAATCAGCTTGATAGTATCTCAGGTTGTCACATGGCCTCACACACATACTCAGGGAAGACGTGTGGCCAAGAAGGGTCATAGGAGCCCCAAGGTGCTTACAGTCACAGGGGAGGAGTGTGGTCAAGAAGGGTCATAGGAGCCCCAAGGTGCTTACAGTCACAGAAAAGGCATATAAGAACAGAATGAACAGTACAAAACAGCTTTGATTACAAATATGGCAAGCTTGCCCAGGTCTTTTAGAATCTAGCCCCAAATAATCTGAGACAAGATGAGAGAGGACAACAAAAGGAAAAGTATCATTAATCATACATATGCATGTGAATCTGCACACACACATACACACACACAGACACACGTACCACACACACACACAGACACACACAGACACACACACCACACACACACACACACACACACACACACACACACACACACAATTATTTTATGAAAGAGAAACCAGAGACTAAGAAAATCTTACTACAACATAGCACTCAGGTAGGGTTAATGTTCAACAAATTAGACCAGAGAGAAATCTTGTTGTATGCTTCAAAGAATAGCATTGAAGATGCACACACACGGACCATCCGATTCCGCCGTGACTGATGAATGGAGACCATTTTCCAAGGTTGAGAGGAAAATCAAACGTCCATCCTTCATGGTTATCGGGCACATAAATAATGAAAAATAAAGTCAGAAGGTAATACATCAGCTGCCACACTTTTTCTCTACTAAGGGTTCATGGTTGCTAAGGTGTAGGATGTACCATTAGGAATGAAATTAGGAGAAAGATACTACTCAATGTTTTGATCGGTCAAATAAGAACATCTCAGAAATTATGTGAGTATTCCTATAGAGCGTGGCACACCAGAGCCTTAGCATGTCAGTTCTTCCTTTCTGTTTTATAGTTTGTAAGAGACAAGCACTTGGAGAACAGATTGAACGTTGGAAATCAAGGCACTTAATGGCACGATGTTTTAGGCATGTCGAATGCATTGAAAAGGGATAGAGGCTGGGCAACCTTGGACCACTGTTAGCTGCGAGTATGAGTTGTATAGTCTTAGCCTAACTTCAAGACTATGCAGAGATACACCAGGGCTCACAGGTCCATCTTTGATGGTCCTACTGGACCATCCAATATTACATGGTAAGCTCTAAGGCCAGCTCTTGTGGCCTTAGCTTGTAGTCAGGCTTGGTCAATCTACAAGCCTGACCCTTGGTCTTCAAAACTTATAAGAATATCCCATGATGGTCTAGAAGGAAGTCTGGAGAATAATACAAGCTCATATATGTATAATATTTGGCATGACTGACTATTGGGTATGAATCCTGGATCAGCAGCAGTTATATTTCTATGGGGCTCACTCACTCATATCAGCACATAGAAGGTGTTTGAAAATAAAAAGCCAGATCACACATGTTCCTTAAATTCACAAGTGTAGAGAAAATGCATCCAGGAATAGTACATACATTTTGTCTTTTGTTCACATGGGGTCTAGAGAATGAGTCAACAGGAAGGCAGATGATGGAAAAGTCCAGCGGTGTTGCTAAGGAGGACGTAGTAGTCTGAGAGTCCGTTAAAAACACTGTACTCTGAGACTGACTTGATACTATAATTTCTTAAATATGTGAAAATATACATGATTGGGCATCTTCTACAAGAGGAAGCTAGAAGTGATGAATAGTAACAAATTCAAAGTCAAAAACAAGAAAGGGAAAGGGAAAGAGTGTGCTCAAGAAGGGTCACAGGAGCTCCAAGGTGCTCACAGTCTCAGGGAAGGCATCTAGAAACAAAATGAATGGTACAAAAATAGCTTTGATGACAAATATGGCAAGCTTGCCCAGGTCTTTTAGTATCCAGCCCCAAATAACCTGAGACAAGACAAGAGAGGACATAAAAGGAAAAGTATCATTAATCATCCAGAGCTGAAGGCAATCTTGTATGTAAGGTTAGGATAATTAAAATAGAAGTGGCTGCTGAATTTGGAAGAAGCTAATGTTTTACAGTCAGAAAAGCTGATCCCATCTGGGAAGAAAACACTCAATGTAAGGAACAGCAATACTAGGAAAATTGTTGGGTTAAAAGACAGGTGGGGAAAATTTTTTAAAAAGTAAACATACATTCTAGATCATGGAGGAAGATGGGGCCCAAGGTAGCTGGTACCCATTTTGAAATGAAATGACAAAGGATTGGGATATGATATCCACAGAGGACTGTGGAACAAAATGGCAGCCCAGAGCACTATTATACCCAGAAAAATTGTCCTTTGTATGTGACTGAAATAGAAAGTCTTCTCTTCTCAGCTAGATGAGAGGTCTGGGCATAGATCTATACAATTCCAACTGATAATGTGGTTGAAGATCTGTGGAAGCCATGGATATCCATCAAAATGAGAGATTGAGTGATGACACTTAAAATTTGAAAATGTAAATTTGGTGCCTGGCAATGGTGGCACAAGCCTTTAATCCCAGCACTTGGGAGGCAGAGGCAGGCAGATTTCTGAGTTCTAGGCCAGCCTTATCCACAGAGTAAGTTCCAGGATAGTCAGGGCTATACAGAGAAACCCTGTCTGGAAAAAAATGTAAATTTGAGATGGGAAAACCTAAAATTATGTCCAAACTACTTTTGAATTTTGGTCCTAGACCTACTAGGCCTGTTTGAGGTATGTACTTTCATCAAAAAATTACAAAAATTGAGTCTTTCTTCCATAAATACAATTGGTGATCTATATCTTAAGATTTAAAATATCTATACACATTCATGGGATCAGTTCAACCTAAAACTTTATTCCTTACTCAGCAGCTCTTTCATTCCTTTTGGCTACTTAAATACTCACCTTGGGCCTCTGAGGAAGACCCAGATATGCCTGCACTGGGGTGGGAGGCCCACAGGGTTTCCCATTTTCTCTGTTCTCTTAGAGGTGCTCTGTCTATCTCTCCCCAGCTGACAGGCCCCAGAATTCTGGCTCCTGGGTGCCTCTGTTCATGTGCATACCTGCTACTCCTTTACTATGAATTCTCTCTCCTTCAGACTCTCATTCCCTAAACTATTCCTGAAAGCCTCCAGCTCCATGGTCCTCTATCTAGAGCTTTGGTTGTTTTTTTGGTACACAAGTGGTTTTGTTTTCGTGAAATAAAAGAATGAATACTTATTAAGGGGTCCTAAATTCACAGCCTTGCAGCCATACTAAAATCAAAAATGATTTTGTTTATTTAAGAAACAATAAATAAACAAATAAATAATTTAAAAGATCAAGAGAATTCAAACAATTCTTCCTGTCCCTGGGAAGAAAGGGATATCGTCTGTTGGCGGTGTTTGTGCTCTTTGAATGGTATGAATACTTAAGAAAAAGGCAAGGAGATTCAAAGACATTGGTCACTATGGATTAAGGAAAGAATGATGGGGATCGATGAGGGGGTAGAAAAGAACTCTCATAACACATCTCCCCCTCCTCCCCAATGTCCTGTTCCCTGCACCCTACCACAGATGGGAGCAGGATGGGAAAGTGACCATCTATCTTTACCCAGAAACACACAACTCTGTACTCCATTTCTGCTGCATTGCTCATACCCAAGCTTCCTCAAGAGTGCGATGGATCTGGGTGCTAAACCTGGCAGGAACTAAAGCTACCAGGATCCTGAGAGGGAGCTTCTTCTCTTGCATACACATAGCTGCAGCTGCATCAAGTAAAGACTTGGAAATGTGAGTCAACAAAACCCAAGTGTTCCCCCTCCTTCATGAAGTCATCTGACAAGGTTCATTTTTCTGTTGTAAGAGTCATAGCAAGTTCCCTAAAGACAAGGCTACTCCAGCCCTCTAATTGGTAAGACAGCTCTTTCTGCTTATCTCCTAAGATGCTGAGACTCACAATCAGTGGGGTTTATTTTCCTAAGAGAAATCAGAAGCCACGACATGGGCAGATCCTCACTACCTGGCTTTCAAAAAAATGGGACCAAGTGTTTCTGCTGAGCTCCAGATCAATATTTCAAGCTAGAATCTTGTAGGAAGTGTTTTTAATTTATTTGTGGTGTGTTTGTGTGCACATGTGTGTGTGGGGGGCGGCTAAAGGAGGCTAAAGGACAACTAGTGGGAGTCAGTTCTTCCCTTGTGCCACATGGGTCCAGGGAATGAAGATCCAACTTGTGTCCTCAGGCTTGGTAGCAAGCACCTTTTACCTGCTCAGCTATCCCGCTGGCTCATCTGTAGGCATCTCAAACTCAGATTCTCTAAGACTAACTCATAATTGGCTCCTTGAGTTCTCTTCCATACAAGCTCCATAAAATAAATCACCTATGTTGAAATAAAAGGGTCTTAACAGGGCCTCCTCCCGCTTCCCCCTTCACATCCAAATAGCCACCAGATAATGTCCACTCCAGAACCTACACATGGGAATGCCTGCTTGTCCTTCCATAGACAATGCTTTCCCCAAGTGTCTGCCATCTGTCCCCAGGATCCTGAGACTGCTTCCCAACTTGCCTCTGCCTTGGTCTCACCTCCTGCCAATGCATCTCTACTCAACAGCCTGAGTAATTTTCTTAAAGCACAATCCATATGATGTCACCCACTAGCTTAAAACCCACAACTATCTTCCTGTTGCCCCAGGACAGTGTCTACATTCTTGAACAGAGCCTTTGAGGCCACTCCAATCCCAGCCCTGCCTTCCTCTCCTCTCCACTCCATCCTGCAGTTAATGAAGCTTGTCTTGCTCTCTGTGGCCTCCAGCCTGTTAGAGAAATGACTTTCTCCTTCTGGAAGATTCTTCCCTCTCCTTATTGTCTGGCTGACTGTGCATCCCATCTCATTATCACACGCCAGTCAAACTCACTCAGCAATGCAGTGACAGGGACACCTCTTCACATCAGTGGCCCCCAGAAGCCTTGAATGCCATGCAATGGCCTCCCCAGGACCACCACACCCTAGATGTTCCCAGGATCCTCAGCATGTTCTGGCTGCTCTTCATGATCACTGCCTCAGTGAGTAACAGCAGCAGTGACACCCATCTGCCAAAACAACACATGCACATTTTGTGTGTATAAACAGGGTATATGATACAACGTCACCTTTGGAAATTCCTGAATAACTAAAAAAACTCAAATAAGAGTCTGCATTAGCTTTGGACTATACGCTAACGAAGCCAGCATAAACATTTGACGAAAGCCAGGCCAAAATCTTTCCAGGTTTTGCCTCATGAACTTTCAAAAACGACTGCTCAAATATGTCCTGGTCATCCTTGCTGTAGGTCCATGGGGGAAGGGGAGTTTCTCTCATGGGCACTTTTCCAGGTGTTGCTGCTGCTGCCTGAGAGGACAGCTGCTATTTCTCTTGACCATGGAGGGGCTTTGGGATCGTGTTGATTTCAAATCACCTCCCATGTTGGGCTCTTGATTAAGAAGCTTCTGTTTGCTATGAAGGGACAGCAAGAAAGGGAAGGATGTTGGGTTACCACGCATTAGAAAATCTGGCTCCCTGCTGCTGGTCTTCTCTGTGTCTCTGTTGACTTTAGGAAGATTTGCTGAGCAGCCTTGAGCTTCTGTGTTTTCCTTAATAGATGGTGAGAAAACAAATGGTGGATGCCCTAGTTTATTTTCTGTTGCTATGAAAAATTAAACCCCTGACAAAAGCAACTTCAGGAAGAAAAGGTTTATTTCAGATCACAGTTCCAGGTTACAGTTCATTGTTGGTAGGGAGTCAGATGCTTGACAAAGCTGCTCACACCTTGTCCACAGCTGAGGACAGAGAAAGAATGAACACATGCATGTTGGTTTGCATGAGTGCTTGTGGTCAGTTTCATTTCTACACTCGTAAATACTTAAGGACCCCTGTCTAGAGAATGTTGGGTCTTCCCTTATCAGTTAACTTACTGAGGACAATCCCCACAGAGAGGCCAATCCAATGCAGAAAGTACCTCACTGAGACTCTCTTTCCAAGTGATCCTAGGTTGTATCAAGTTGACAATCAAAGCTAATCATCACTAGTACCAAGGTACTAGTGCACCATAGTATACTCTGAAGACATCTTGCATATTGTTATAGGCAATGTAGATAATTGAGATAACTGAGGAACAATTCAGCCAGCTTCCACCCTCAGGGGATTCTTCTCCTGGTTGAGTTTCCTGGAAGGACAGCCCTGATCATATGATAAAGCAAAAGAACTCATTTAGAAAGTCATCTGTGTCCAAAGATGAACACATTTGGTAACTCGAACCCTGTATATCATATACACTGGTAAAAATGTAATCATTCCAATAGACATGCGTAAGACAGAAAAATCGGGTACAAGAGAGAATAATTATATAGGTTTAAAATCATCATGCCAACAAGCAAACAAATAAAGTAAGAATATTTGATATTAATGAAAAAATTAGGACTTATGATTTGTTTTTTAAATGCCTGAGGTTACGGAGTTTAGGGGCTTATAGAGAAGAGGTCATCTTCATACATACATACATACATACATACATACATACATACATACATACATACAAATCAAACTGTAAAAGTATTCTTTGTAAGCGTCAATTTTTGCCATTTTGTTTTGAAGGTTTCATACATGCATGTAATGTGTCTTGATCAAATCCACCTCCACCTATCCAGTGTCTCCTGTATGCCCACCACCATTTTCCCCATCCCCAATGTCATAGACTATTTTGAACCCACTGAACCCATTTCATGCTGCCATTATGTACATGTGTTATGTCACATGGGTCTATTTGTGGCCCCATCTCTGAAGATCTCACAAGGAGCTCTTTCAAAACTCGAGAAGAAAATGTAAGAAACAGGTTAAATTTTCAGTGGACAGTGATCAAGCACCTGGAGAATATCAAGGTTCATGACACAACCACAAATTCTCCATTGCCTCATTTTTTAAAGAATTTTCCTATACAATTAAATACTAAAGCAAACACATAAAGACCCAAGTTGGCAGGAAGGAGGCAACAAAATAAAGTTTTAAGAACTGGCAAAAAAATTAGAAGGAAATAAAATTATAAGACATGTGAAGAGCATACTATTAGCATAATAGTTAGCAGCATGAAAGATATGCTGCAGAAACTGGGGGAACTGATGGGGAAATAGAAGAAAATATTTAAGAGAATAGAAGAAAAAAGATAGATACAAAGGAAAATGAGTGTGGAAACCCAAAATATGTAAAACTGGTAACAAGGATGAATTTAACAACTCCATTATCAAAATTGGTCAGAGATAAAAGATAAAAACATCAAGTTCTACATTTTCAAAGTATAACATGAATAGACCAAAAAAACAACCTCTTTATAGATAAAGTAAGGTGAATCCCTGACCAGAGAATAGAGTTGAGTAACTCCAGAAGTAAAGAAAATAAATACATTTTTTTGGGAAGAAAAGTCAAAGTAAACTCAGGTACCAGGAAATAACTGACCTGTCCATAACCAGCTTGTCCATAACTGACCTGTCTGTAACTGACCTGTCCATAACTGCTCCTTGGAACATCCAGGGTTAAAAAATGTAGAACTAGCTCTTATTTATAGCATCTTCTAGGCATTTGGATGTGTCAAGATGAAGCTCAACTTCTCCTTCCCTGCCAACAGCTGTCAGAAACTCATGGAAGTGGATGAATGACAAATGCTAGCTTGGTTCCCTCTGTGAGAAGCACATAGCTGCAGAAGTAGCTGTTGATGCTCTGAATAAAGAGTGGAAAGGTTATGTGGTCCAGATCAGTGGTATGAATAACAAACAAGATTTCCCATGAATCAGAGTGTGCTTGCTGTTGAGTAAGGGGTATTCTTGTTATAGACCAAGAAAAACTGGTAAGAGGAAGTGCAAGTCCATTTGTGGATGCACTGTAGATCCAATCTGAGTGTTCTTGATTTAGTTATTGTAAAACTGGAGAGAAGGATATTCCTAGACTGACAGATACTACTGTGCCTAATAGGTTGTAACCTAAAGAGTTAGTAGATTCCAAAAGCTTTTTAATCTCTCTGAAAAAGATGATATCTACCACTATGTTGTCTGAAAGCTCTTAAACAAAGAAGGTAAAAAACCCAGGACCTAAGTACCCAAGATTCAGGGTCTTGCTACTCCAATCCATGTATCCTACAACACAAACACCGACTTACTGTTCTGAAGAAGGTATATTAAAAACAAAAACAAATAGCAGTGAGAAGTTTGCAGAATATGCAAACTTTTGGCCAAGAGAATGAAAGAAGCTGGAGAAAGTGCCAGGAACAGATTGTCAAGCTATGTTAGCTGTCTTCTCTGAGAACTTCTACTTCTAAGTCTGAGCTCAGTCAAAAATAAGACTCCAAGAGTAACAAATAAACAATCATACCTTGAAAACAAAGTGGAACTATTTCTAGAGTCTTCTGGTAGAGTGTGAGGGATCAGTTTTATACCCAGAAAAAATATCCTGTAAAGTATTACAATGAATAATCCTTAAACACCAACAATTCAGGAAAATGACTTTCCTCTTTTAAATCCTTCTAATTTTTATTTGCTTGCTTGTTTGTTTGTTTTGGTGTTGGAGGTAGAATCCAAAATCAGACCCATACTAGGACAACTGTACCATTAAGCTACATGGCACCCCACCATGATATCCTCTTTAAAAAACTAAATATCTTTGACATCTTTCTACATGTGTTGTCCTAGTT
The DNA here is from genome assembly GCA_019843815.1 of Montemys delectorum. Classification (NCBI taxonomy): domain Eukaryota; kingdom Metazoa; phylum Chordata; class Mammalia; order Rodentia; family Muridae; genus Montemys; species Montemys delectorum. The sequence goes on along the minus strand of JADRCD010237706.1, from coordinate 31,002 downwards.
TGTGTTCTATTGCTGTGATACACAGTACAATCAAAAGCAACTTAGAGAGAAAGGGGTTTATTTAGCTTATGCATTGCAACCACAGTTAATCATTAAAGAAACCCAGGGCAAGAGCTCAAACTGGAGCAGACTCAGGGACCATGGAAGCATGCGGTTAATGGCTGGCTTTTCATTCAATGTGCCTTAATATGCAACCCAGAACCACCTATCCAATGATGGGATGGCTACCAGTGGGCTGGGCCCTCCTACTTCTATCATTAATCAAGCAAATGTCCTACAGATATGGGAGGCAATTACTCAGTGAACATCCTCTCTTCCCAGATAACTTTTGCTTTGTGTCAAGTTGACAAAATGAAACCCTCTGTCCCCACTCATCCCTCATGTTCTCTTATCCCCTTATAACCCCCACCGACACGACCCACCTCCCCTAAGTAGCCATCCACTATCATGTCTTATGTTTGGGTTTTGCTCTTGCTGTGTGAGCCACTGGTTTTAGCCACATTTGGACAGTGCACTCTCTACCCAACAGATTCCACATTTCTGTATAGAGATGCTCATAAAGTCAGGTTCATTGCTATTCACAGTAGAATCAACCTAATTGTCCATCAGCTGATAAACAGATAATGAGAATGTAACACATAAACACGATGGGATTTATACAACAAAGAAAATTGATCTCTTGAAATCTACAGGGGAACTGATGATGTACTTGAAAATATTATACCCATCAGTTCACTCAAGCCCAATGAGTTCCTCTTAAAAGTCACACTGGACAACCTAGGTAGGAATCAGAGAAGACACTATAAGGAAACTGATAACTATTCTGTGAACTAAAGTGAATTTAACAAACATTATCCAAATATGTGGAAATAAAAAACGACACTGAACTTGCCAAAAATTGAGAAAGAAGATGTGAAAGGTTGCATGTGGTCATCTCATTATCTTGTGAAGCTAAAAACTCTCTCTCTCTCTCTCTCTCTCTCTCTCTCTCTCTCTCTCTCTCTCTCTG
>JADRCD010237706.1:19095-29893 GCA_019843815.1 Montemys delectorum | reverse complement strand
CTCTTTTGTATCTGTAAGTGCACATAGCATATGTGGCCTTTATGAGGAGGATAAATTCAAGCACAGAGTTTTAAAGGAGGCAATATAAGGCCACTTAATAAACCAAGTGGCTGAAGCAAGATGAGTCAGCTTTGCACACATGTGCATCAATTAAAATAGCAGCAGAGCACATAAAACAAATGTTGAAAGGAACAAAAATAAAATAAAATCAAGTGTTAAGGGATTTAAAGGTATATCTTTTTGCCCCATCAGCGAAATGATGCATGAAATGAAACAGAATAAAATCAAAATATGTATCAAAAATCAGCCCCAAGTGAAAACACCTCAAAAATTAAGAACTAAAAACCAAACAAATAGTGCAGAGTATTGCTAATTTGAGCATGTCTCGTGCATTTCACATAAAGTGGCATACAGGATCTATGTGCATACCTACAGAAACGTCAGGGTTCAGGGTCACGGCCATCTAGCCATCCTTACTTGGTTGATTGGGAAAGGAGCAAGTTTGCGTGATGTCGGCTCTCACAGAAGAGACAGCAAGTCTGGGGTCTCCTGCAGTGATCAAGCATCCAGAAAAGCTCCTCAAATCCCAGACCACAGTGTAGCCTGATAAGGGAACTCTCTCCCTGTCACTTCAGTTGAACAGTGGGGAAGCCCACTCAGCCCCATAAGCAAGGTCTCCTCAAACTGAAGATGCATGGATGAACAGTGGGGAAGCCCACTTGGCCCCATAAGCAAGGTCTCCTCAAACTGAGGATACATGGACCTCCCCTTCTCTCCCCCGCCCCCACCAATAACCCTCAATTTGGAATGGGATACAGCCCTGGGGTGGGTCTGATTGATGTGCTCCAAACGAGAAACTGGACATTGCTCTGCAAAGTGTGGAATGTCTTTATAAAGTGAAATTTTCAATGAGACTGTGCTTACACCCGGCCCCTACTGGTATAAAACCACGTTCAGAACGGAAGATACCAAAACAAAGTATATCCGTTTCAGTCACTGGATAAATGAACAAAAACAGGAGAAGAGAGTGATAAAAGAAGAAGCAGGAAAATAGATGGACGTTCGCTCCTGAAAATGAAAAGGGATGAATTGGAAAGCAGAAGACAGTCAACACTGAACACAGCCGCTAAGAACAAAACCACAAGAGAAAAACCCTTAAATTAGTTAACCAGTGGCATGGGTCTTAAGGAGAATGGCTACCTAAGGTGAAAGGTCAGCATCAAAACAGACTGAAGAAAAGGAAGAACAGAAGAACAATAGGAATGTCTTAAATAACAAACGAACAGGACACTGCTTTGCTTAATACCATGTGGGTGAGGTGGGAGATTCTCTAAGAACTCATAACTGAACACCCTGGCCTCAGATGGATGTGTGTGAAGGCAGAAGGTATCTTTTAAATGTGAGTTTCCTTGAAGCCTTGGTGGATATGGCTTTGCAGGGACAGTCGTCCCAGTCTCCAGGGAACCATTCTTACCATGTTCTTTGCCTCTTTGGGACTGTGGAGAAGGAGGAAGGCGCTCCTAAATGTCTTCTGTGAAGCCAGCCAAGCGCTGTTGAGACCCACCAGAGAAGACAGAATAAAACTACAGCCTGCTCTTGCCTATGAATATTGATGGAAAACCCTAAATAAAATATTAGCAAATAGAATGGCGCGTCACATTAAACTGACTTGAAGATGGCTGCCCGAGCAGAACCGCAGCCTCCTTGGCTCCCTTCGTCCCAACCCATGGAAACAATAGTAAAGCTATTTTAAAAACAAGCCGATACATTCACGTGCTCAAAACAGGAGCTTCCAGGATGCCCGCCCGAGCTGTGTGTGAGAAAGAATGCAAACAAGAGAGCTGCTCCTTAAACTGCAGGGCTTGGACATGTTCCTTCCTGAAGCGGCCGCCACACTGGTGACAGTGAGGTCATGATTTGGGGGGCGAAGCCTGAGAGGACAAAGAGAAAAGGCTTTAGCTTTATTGCTGTACAGCTAAGCCTCCAAGTCCCAGTGACTCAATGCACAAGAAAGTGTTTGCTTAGTCATATAGAGTACTGTCCCTGAACCAGGAGATTTGCAGAGACCAGCCTTCAATGTGTGGTTACCAAGCAGACCCCAGGGATCAGCACCTAGCCAGCAGAAGAGCTAAGACAGGAAGGCGTGTCCTTGGGAAGTCACCTGAGCCAGCTAGGCATGCAAGAGTATCGCTGTCTATGCTCTGCTGATCAGTATTCCCATGCAGGGTTCCAGGGCCCCACAGGAATGCTGGGAAGAAGCCCCACCCCACCCCACCCCACCCCACCCCCCACCCTGTGGACCCAGGGAAAGTCAGAGCACCCAGCAGCTCTCAGCAAACCCCTAAGCTTGCTCCGAATTCGTCCTGATTCCTGAGAATCAGCCCTGCGCATGCATTGTTTAATTTGGCCAGGGCATCCATGTCGCTCAGGATCTGTGGATTAGCCTCAGGCATCTCCATCAGCTGCTTCCGGTGCAAGAGGCTTTGGAGAGTGGAGACAGGAGTTAGTTCATGTCATGGAGGCCCTAGAAGATAGAGCAGACATGGGAAACAGGCAGTAAGGATTTCACAGCGAGATTGAAGATGAAATTTTGGAGGCAGTGGGAGACAATATCCTGAAAGTTAAGTGTGACTAAGGAAGGTTGCATGTCTATAAGTAAATGGAAATAACTGTTCTGTCAGGGCAAACTGTAGCTCTGAGAATTAATTCTCAAGAAGATTGAAGACCAAACCTGAGACTGGAAGTAGGGGCTCCTTTTTAAAGCAAAGACAGATGCCAACTACAAACACATGGATACTAAACAATTAGAGACTCCATTCATCAAAGATTACATTTGTTACAAATGAGAGAAAGTTACCAGAGTACAGAACAGAGAGATGAAAGGGTGGGGTTGGGGGTGGGGCAATGTAAAATACTTCAGAGTTGTTCCAGAAGAGGTGGGGAACTGGAACAGAGGCACGGAAGGTGGTTCCCAGTGGAAAGCGGACCCTGAGAAAGCTGGACCTGAGTCTGCCCCAGTATAACTAAGAAGTTCCTATGTGAGGCTGTTGTAGAGAGACAGCCAAAGTTCATGGCAAAAAAGAAAATCTTACAGGCGGGAAGAAAAAAAAGAGTTCATGGTGAATCTTGGCCTGGTGGAGTCACAAGATTAAAAACTTGGACAAAGTATTGAGTGGAAAATTGGGGGCCGGGCTGAGGTGCTCAAGAGAAGGAAAGGGGGGATATTTCAGAGAAAAACACACCCATTATTTTTTAGTGTTGCTTAGTAGAAATCAACCCTCTGGACAGTCAAAATTATCAGTACTACGGGACTAGAAATACAGTTCAGAGGTTAAGAGCACTTGCCATTCTTCCAGACAACACTGATTCAGTTCCCAGAACCCACGTTAGGTTGCTCACAACCACCTGTAACTACAGCTCCAGGGATCTGATACCCTTTTCTGGCCTCCATGGGCACCTGCATTCATTACTCATGTGTGTGTGGGCACACATGTATGTGCACACACAACACACGTGAGTAAACAAAAAATAAATTAACAGATATCTTCAGTGTTAGAAAATAAAAATTATTAGTTTATCACGGGAATTTACTGTAAGAGCATTGGGTGTGCTGGAGTATCTCTGCGCTTTGATATAAAATAGGTCATGAATGTTCTGGGAAGGGAGAAATGTTGTAATCAAACTACATTATCAAAAATAAACCAAAGAAAGAAAGAAAGCAAGAAAGGAAGGAAGGAAGGAAGGAAGGAGGGAGGGAGGGAGGGAGGGAGGGAGGGAGGGAGGGAGGGAGGGAAGGAAGGAAGGAAGGAAGAAGGGAGGGAGGGAGGGAGGGAGAAGCAAAGAAACAAAGAAACAGAAAAGATCTGCACTTTTGAGGAGGAGAAAGGCAAGCTAGGTATATGTAAAAATATATGTAACAAAACTGAGTGAAGTGTTTATGAGGAGTGCAGGCTATAAGGCTGTGTGCACACTCCTGGACACTCGATGAGGGTTCAACCATGAGAGAGGTTGCTGCTGGTGGTTAACCACCTAAAAGTAAATAGAGCTTTTTTCCACCGTATCTCCCATGAACTTGAAAAACACATTTGTAGGGACTTTCAAAACTTTTTTTCCCCCAAACATGACAAAATTTCATGATGGACCAAAAATAAACACACAAGAAAAGAAAGAAAGAAGTCGGTGAACTTAATGACATAATATGAAGGGATTATGGGTGGTATTCTCTTCTCTTTGTACTTCCCTTTCCAAATTTCCTATGAAGATTAGATAATGATTCTATAATCAGGGAAAATAAACTAAAATAGAAACAACTTTATGCCAGTGGAAGTGCAATTTTCAGATAAGTATGCTTTTGTGTAAATATAGGAAACAGCGAGTCTCAGCCTGCGGACGCTCACAGCCTTGGTGGACCTGGACATGACGGGACCACAAGGAAGTGCCTGGGATAGAGTGTCGAGTGGGAGGAAAACACTGGTAAAATGGAGAACTGCCCCTCCCCCAGTAGTTGTTGCCATAAGAGTAGAAATAACGAGTCAATTACAGAGGTAGGGAGTCCATCGTTTGACTTCATGTACAGAAAAGCCGCCGCTGGTTTCCATTCTAACCAGGAGAGGCACATACAGGCCCTAGGAGGGAATAGCTGAGGAAATGTGTCTGTTCCAGAAGCCAGTGTGGCTTGTATGTGAAATGTTCCCCGGGATTCACAAAGTGGAGGTTTGTTCTAACCTGGGGCACTGTCGAGAAGTGGGTCCAAGTGGCAGAGAGTGGGGTCAACAGGGGCACCAGCCTCGAAAGAGATTCGTATCTCTCTGTGTGTCTCTGGTTAATTCCAATGAATTGTTCTGTAAGAGCAGTGATTACTCCCCCTCTGCCCTCTCCTAACACTCCTGCCATAATTTTCCACCATGATGTGGTACAGCTTGAGGTCCCTCTGGAGCTGGGTGATGCCCATATCACAGTCTTGGATCTCCAATACTAGGTACTAAATAAACCACCCTTAAAAACATTTCACTAGCCGGGCAGTGGTGGAGCGCCCCTTTAATCCCAGGCAGGCAGATTTCTGAGTTCGAGGCCAGCCTGCTCTACAGAGTGAGTTCCAGGACAGCCAGGGCCACACAGAGAAACCCTGTCTCGAAAAACAAAACAAAACAAACAAAAAACCCATTTCACTAGTAAACTTTGTCTTTTCGTACGCGTACACTATATATGTTTTAGTTGCTTCTTTGTTACTATGACAAAACATCATGACCAAGGCGTTTACAGGAGGAAAAAGTTATTTAGGTTTTTGGTTCCAGAAGGACAAGTCATTCCTGGTGATGAGGAGTGGCAGCAGGCATAGCTGAGAGCTCACATCTTCCATCACAAGCACAAAGCTGAGAGAGCAAAGTGGAGGTTGTGCAAGTTTTTAAACTCTTGGTGCCCTCCCCAAGGGACACGGTCCTCCAGAAAGGTCCCACATCCCAACCTTGTCCCAAACAGCACTTCCAATTGCAGACCAGGTGCTCAAACATCTGAGCCTATGAGAGACATGCTCATTAAAACCCTCACAATGCATTTCAGACCCTGTTCCCTGAATACCCTAATCTATCTCCATTTTACACTACCCAGACCCCTCCCCGTAAGTCACTTTCCTTGATTTGCCAGCCTGGGTTTAGTTCTGTGTTCCACAAAGGGTGTGTGATCCTGTTTGGATCAAACCATCAGACCTTGGTGGGCTTGTCAGTAGGTACACAACTGGATGCCCTGCTATCCTCTCTCCAAGAATCACCAGATTGCCACCAGATCAGAAGTATGTGGTAAGACCCTTCGAGTCTCTTCTGGTCAGCGCTCAACCTCAAGCATTTTGTTATAGCAAATGAAAATGGACCAAGGAGAGGAGGAAAGCACCTAGATACAGGGATGATACTGAGTGTCGGGAGCCGCCCGCCATGGTGCAGGCTCTCTACTTCGGCGCAGGCTCTGCTCTTTGTTTCCTGGATCTTCTCGGAAACCCTGCTTCAATGTGCGCCTGCGCAAGGCGCGAAACTAAGTATGCTAATTAGGCACTGAAGCTAGAGCCAATGAGGGATCAGCACGTCTCCCAGAGGCCTATATAAGCTGCGGGGGTTTCAGCGTTCAGCGTCCTTCTACTCCATGCCATCTAAAAGAGCTGTAACAATAAATTGCTGTCAGAAGAATCCAGAGTGCGGCGTGCTCCTTATCGGCGAGGTAGCGCGCGGCAACTGAGCAGTAAAGATTTGAAAATGACTTTTCTATGATTTCCATCTGACCGCTTCAAGAACATGACAAGTAGCCAATAAACTCCCAGAGTACATCTCTTTAACCTTTGACCTCCCAAACACCCAAAGAGCACTTGGTTGCTTCTTGGTTAAAGAAGTATTTTCTGGCTCCTTGCCTGATCCCACCAAGAGCCTAGCCTGTTCTAGCTCCTATTGCCCATGACGTAACCCAGGATGTCCCTTATCACCGTCTGGTACAGTTAATCTTAGTTGTCAATTTAGTTGGATTGAGACACACCTGAGAGTTTAGCAAGTACACTCAGAAAAAGTGCTTATGTTTCCAGAGATGATTGACATAAGGAAAAGCAACTGGGAGTTGGGTGAGCTACCCTGAATATCAGCACCAGTATCCAATAAGCTGGTCCAAGGCTGGAGTGAAATCAGATGACAGTAGGAAGCTAGCCAAGGCTTGCAAACTTCAGTCTTTCATTGCCACACCTGGCTGCGGGCCTCACACTCCAACTTTTCAACATGGTCTTACACCAAGAATTCTCCAGGGAGCAACCATGCCTGCCATGTGGACCTGGGCTGGCTTTTCTGGGCTTGTTCTCCCTTGTTCTGGGGCTCTCAGCTTCTTGAACCAAGTAACAGCTGCTATTTTGGACCTATGTGGCCCCCAACTGTAAAGGCCAATAGCAAACCCTCTTTTAGACTTGCATGTGCAGATTGCTCTTGTCTATTGGGTTTCTTTTTCCTCTTTGGAACTCTGACTAATTTACCTTCCTTAAATAGCCCCCTTACTCTCTACAAACTGAAACGTAGGTATTTCTGAAATAGCACCCACTACTCTGTCTCCATGTAGACTGAGCTTTGCCAGAGCCAGGGTAGAGAGCACTCAATGTTCCATCCATTGCTCTCTGGCTGATCTGCCCATTAGGAAGTCAATGACAGCGCCTTCCTCCAAGCTTGGCATGGGTCCCCTCAGAACTCTCACATCTCACGAACTTATTTCCTTCAGCTGATTCAGAAATGGCTTCTCTTGACTTCAAACATATCTGGAATTGTTTTGCTCAATCAACACCCTCACCAAAAAAAAACCACCCTAAACCATGCCACCTGTCCAGCTTCCTCCACCCTTGGTTGAACATCCTTGGCCTGGATGCTTGTCTTCATCATTGTATTTTTTTAACACAGCCTCTGGTTCTGTAACTTCTCACAGGCCACACACACATCTATCTATGACCTCTCTCCCTCTCTTTATGCACTGCTCAACTCTTCTTCACTTCCAGTTTGTCCTTGGCATTAGATTGACTGAATGATTGATTGATTGATTGATTGATTGATTGACTGATTGATTCTAGAATTTAACTCAATAAGGGTGAGGTCCTTGGCTTGTCTTATTCACAGATAAATTTTCAAAGGCAAAGTCCAGGCTGGTATGCAGCTTGTCTTCAGTAAATTCTGAAGTAAATTAAGGAGCAAAGTGCAATGTTCTGTTCATAATCTGTCATCGAAGCTGGCTTGAAAGCACTGTCGAGACACTATCAGCAATGTGTGTGTGTTTGAGTGTGTGTATGTGTGTGTGTGTGTGTGTGTGTGTGTGTGTGTGTGTGTGTGTGTATGAGCGAGCGTGCGTGTGTGTGCACTATGTCTGTCACCTGGAACACACAAAGGGCATCAGTAGCTTTCATTGGATTAATGAGAAGTGGGATATTTATTTCAAGATGGCATAAGCGAACTGGTCCTTGTGGCATGGGCCTATAATACCAAGTAGTTGTGCTTGGGAGACTGAGACAGGAGAACTGAATATTCAAGATCATTCTGAGCACCTAGTGAGAAGTTGTCACAAAATCAAAAGTAAAAACAGGTCTGGGGAAGTAACTCAGTAGCAGAACTCTGCAATAAGCTCATGAATTCCTGGGTTCAACCCTGGGGTTTGCAAAAACAGCCAGAAAGGCTTAACTGCTTGAAGAGGTGGAGGCCATAAGAAATAGCCTATGCCTTCCATCCCTACTACCTCAGTTCTGTAATAGTATACAACGGGCTCACTGCCCTGGGTTTGGACCATATGTCTTACTCTGTCACCTGAGTCCTTCCTCCTGTCTCATGTCCCCCTTGGGGTCAGTGGGTGAGAGGGCAGAGAGTCAAGGACTTGGACTCCAAGAACAGGTGAGAAGGCCACATCAAGCTCCTTTATTAAGTCCTGGGGAGTACCCTTTATACTTTCGACCCACGTCCCATTGGTCCCAAGCAATTCCTCTGGTGACTGACATTTAATGGAAGGCGCCACTACCCTGACATGGGGCCTTTCTGTTCCTCCTACATCACTCATATTCACTCCCTTCCTGAACAGTCCTTCTATGACAGGAGCTACCACCACCCAACTTTATGAACACTAATCACAGAGGCGTTGGTTCCATTTGAGGAGGAGGTAGGTGGAAGTTAACATTGAACTCAGGCTTCTAGGCCGGGTTCTTCAGGGCCTCCTCACTTTGCCATTGGCTTATCTTGTCTTTCCAGAGTTCTAGTGGAGTTGTTTTCCATATTATGCTATCCAATACCACACACCACACGTGGTGTTTAAGTATAAGTCGATGACAATTAAATGCACGTTGGCTCCAGTGTCTTCATGTTACTCACCACATTTCTTTTCACTAACCACATGTATCCCATAGCTGTCATACCAGAGACCAGAGACTAGAGCATCGCCCTTGCCCACGGCCTTCATGAACACTGACTTAAAATACACGTTTCACTAAGGCAGAGAAGCCATTACATATTTATCTTTTTTATTTTTTATTTTTATTTTTGAATGAGCTGGGGAAGAAGAGCTCCAACAACTAGCATACAGGAAACTTTAATAAGAATTAACCACCCACTCCTCAAAGATGTCTTTTTGCTTTCTGATGGCAAGCAGGGCTCTCCTTGCTGTAAATAGCCAACATTCATATAAATCAAACTCTCCCCACTGGCGCAGGAAAGACAGCTCCAGGGCCAGCGTCTCCACTGTGGCTGTGACATGCACACAAGTCCTTTATCTGCCTATTTTACTCCTAATTAGAGATGTTTATTGTGTTCTTTGTCCATATGGATTTTTTTCTTCACAAATATATTTGACTACTTAGCAGTTCTGATCTTCCATACCCCAGAGAGAAAGCTTGAAGTCAGAGTCTATTAAGGATGTGTGTAACACTCAAAGTTTTCTAAGACTGATTTGATTTTCTTTCTTTTCATTTTCTTTTCCAGGAGCTGTGTTCTAGAAGTTCAATAACCTCTTGGTTCATTGCCAGCAGCTAGCAATGAGCTTAACTGTGTGCCACAAGTGGCAGATGCTCAGGTTCCACCAGGTGTCTGGGCTGAGCTGGTAGGCACAAGGGATTTGGGAAGATCTGCTGTCATTGCTCCTGACGAAAATGGGGGATTGGAAGTCAGACCCTGGAGCCCCAGGTCCTTCCCATATTCTGACTAGAGGGAGAACTGACATGATCTTGTCCTTCCAATTGTTTGATTAGGATTCATGAAGCATTAAACTGGGCATCAAGAAGAGGAGATAACCCAAGAGTGACTCCAATTCCTACCTTTGAGGGAGGTGTACAGGAAAAGGATCTGAAAACCAATAACCCAGAAGCACGGGCCATGCCAGATGCCAGCAAGTAATAATAAGAAGTGAAGGCAAGTTATAGGGCCAGAGTGTCAGGAACGGGCTCTGTCAAACTGAGTGTTGTGAGGGACTTGAGGATATAAGAGGCGTAGGCAATGAAAACGCCATATAGTGTAGGGGCTAACCTTGGTGTGTCTACACAAAGGAAGATAGAGAAAGGAAAACTGGATGATGACATCAGAGATGCAAGTAGAAGGTGACAGAGGAGGCTCGTAGGTATCAGAAGGATTTGGATTCAATTCAAAGCTCTAGTCATTGAGTGGTGACTTCATGTGACTGATGTTTTAGAAAGAAAAATGTTGAAAGCAAGAAATAGGTATGATACGGTTATGAGAGAAAGAAGGGTGGCCATGAAAAGACAGCAGCTGTAGGTAAGGAAGAGAGTGTGTGGAGCCTGGTCTGAGGGAGGCCTGCTACACATGCACGATGTAGGTATGTGGTGTGTTACAAATGATGTCAGAAGGCTTGCAAGGTACAGGAGAAAGACACCTAGCTGACTGTGGTCTAGATGCCACAAGGGTGAGAGGGGGGCAAGGAGATGGCTCCGGTGATAAAGGGTTTGCCCTACAAACAAGTCATCCTGGTTCCCCAGAGCCTAAACAGAACAGCCCAGTGTGGTAGCTTATACTTCCGACTCCTGTGCTGGGGAAGCAGAGATGGGGTGGGACTCACGGCCCAGGCAGTCCAGCCTGCTCCATAAGCTCCGGGACAGGCAGAGACCCTGTCCCCCAAATTAAAGTAGACTACTGCTGAGGGACAATGTCTGAAGCTGACCTCTAATCTCCACTTGCAGGGACATACTTATACAATCTCTCTCTCTCTCTCTCTCTCTCTCTCTCTCTCTCTCTCTCTCTCTCTCTCACACACACACACACACACACACACACACACACACACACTGAAAAAAATATGGAAGAAT
>JADRCD010237706.1:0-19085 GCA_019843815.1 Montemys delectorum | reverse complement strand
ATTCTTCCATGTGACTATGGGCCATATTATACTAAGGGGTCTTAAGATAAAAATGAATTTTTCATTTCTCTGAAATGCAAGCTTAAGGGTTCCTCTAGATTTTATCTGCAATCAAACTAACTATACATGTGACACTTGCTGGACCATCCCTAAGTGAGGTGTTATTGAGCAAGCAGGGCAAGGAAGTATTAGGTCCCAGACGAAGGGAATGGGTTGCTGAAGGACCCAAGCAGGCATAACTCTGACACCTTAGTAGAGGGACAATGGCACTCAGCTTGCCACTTCCAGCATCGCCAGGGCTCAGAAGTCAGACCAATGGCCATCATTCTAGCTTAGCTCTTGGAAGAACCTTCTCCCCAAGTCTGCAGAATGTGAGGTTCACATCTATCTCCTGGGGACCACAGCTGAAATCGGACATGGTGGCCTCCTGTTGGTCTTTCAGAAGTCACCTGGATCTTGAATGGGTGGAAATCAGCAATCTATTGATGCCACAACTACTCCTGCTCAGATCTGTAGGGAGGACCTGTCAGTGTTGGAGATAGCACCAAATTTGCTGCTCAAGCCTATGGGGAGAGAAAGGTCCATATCCAGGCCTATTCAGCCCAGACTGGCTACCTTTTCTCCATGGCTTGATCCCCTCCCCCCGAATCCCTAAAATGGCACCGGTGAAGTGAGAAGGAACAATGCCTTTGAGCAGTGGTTCCCAGGTCTGGGGGCTGTAGAGAAAGTTCGATGTCTGAATAATGCAGATGTGAATTGTTGCCTGTGCCATACGCATCCACCAGGATGGCAGGTTAGATCTGTGTTAGCTCCTCTTCTCATCGCTGTGATGAAATATCTCCAAGAAGCCACTTCAGGTAGCAAGGGGTGACTCATGGTTTCCAAAGCTAAGATCCATCACCGTAGGAAAGGCACAGCACCAGAGAGCGGCAAGAGTTCCCTCACGTCTGGACAGACCAGAGAGCAGAAAAGAGAACTGAATGCCAGACCAGGCTGTAAAGGGTCAAGGCATGCCCTCAGTGCCCCACTTCCTTCACCTAAGGGTCCTGTAGCCTCCCCAAACAGCAAACCAGCTAGGACCTACAGGTGCAAACACAGAAACTGATGGAGGACATTTTACAACCAAACTATACCAACCAGAGAGGTGCAAAGAGATGGGGAACAGCAGGGAGCAGAGGCAGAGAAAGAGTCTGCCTTCCAGAACCCGTTCACAGAAGGAGCCGTGGGTGTGGATAAGGAAACACCTGCCTTCCTGAGATTGCTACTAAGAAGCAGAATAGGACATTAAATAATGGCTTATTGGCGTGTACATCCTCGGCAGGGAGACAAGGAATGATTTCAGAGAACTATATTATTACTGTGTGTTTACTTATCTTTTTTCTCTCCTCTCCTGATAATCATCTGTAGCTCCATCCGTCTGCGGGAGAAAGTGGAAAAGGTTACAGAGGACAAAGGCCTGCACACGATGACTCGTGTTCCCTGAGCGGACTGCTCAATTGTTTGTTTTTGATGAGATAACAGTGAAGATAGACTTGTTCAAAGGAAATGCTGCTCAAATCTCATCAAGCTGTCTCGACTCACTCTTGCTTATGTATAGCCCCACCCAGCACGGATGCTCCTTAGGAAGCCATGAGCCAATGCCAGTGACTGACTGGGAGGAGGGCACACCTCCCCATCTGTGGGGTTTCTGTCCCATTGAGGTGTTGTTCGTGTCTAGTGGCAAAACTAGGTCTGTAAATTGTTTCCAGATAAACTCAATTGTTGTCTGCCTTCCTCTGCCCCATGTTAGTTTAGCCTTTCCCTCTGGGACACTCCCATTCCCCCAACATGGCTCTATTTGCTGCCTTAAAGATACTTTGTGTCTGCTATTCTCTGCAGTCACCTGTAGCTCTTAGTTCCAGGGTCTAGCTTGAAACAAGCTTGCTTTCTAGTTCTTCCATCTATCTTCCCAGTTGTCCCTATGCCCCGCAGATTTGCGACCACAGCCTGTGTACTTCTATAGCCTTGTGCTTAACGGAGTCACCATTCCTCCAGTTTTGTCTAGTACATTGAATGCATTCCCAAAAACTGTGAGTTACTCCTAGAGTCCTAGACATGTGCTCTGAGACTCTCCATCCCCTGCCAGTAATGCTACTTTGTGTTTCAAAGACCACCCTGCTGGTTCTATATGACTACTGCAGAAGGAATGCTTGCACTGGTACACAGTATTGAGACCCTGAGAGGGGGGCTCTGCTGGAAACGCTCTTCTGCCTTGTTTCTTGGTCTCACCCAGAAAGCAGAGGCCACAGAGCACCATAGACTCTACACACCATGCAATCCCACTGCTACGGATTCGAACGCGACTGGGTCATTAAATACTCTACAGCTTTAAGCCAAGTGACTTTCCAATCCTGTCTACCTCAGTTTCTAGCTCTGATCAAAAGGAAAGGGGAATATATCGACCTCACAAGGATGCTGTGAACGTCAGGTGCCAAACACAGGCAGAATCCAGGTACCGTGTACATTTTGTTGAGTGTGTCTCTCGGGTAAATCAGGACCATTCTACACTGTAGCCACCACTTGAAAAAAACCTGAGAAATTTCTTATGCTCCTCCCAAAAACGTTCCCTGTACCTCCTGCAGGCTTTCGCCCTGCCTCACCTTCCTACCATGCATTACAGTGCTCACTTTCACAGAACACCCTTCGTAATGGGCTCTGACTTGGCCATTTCCACCTTGGTCACAGGGTTGCCTCAGCTGTGACCTCTTACTGCTTAAACACTGCAAACTGGACCATTCCATCCCTTCAGACTTCATGCCAGGGTATGAGCTATATGACACGGGCACCCACGGGTGGACGCTGACAGTCAGGTGGAGACTCTCATCGCTTCTGAGTTCTGAGTACCTTCTAGATCGGCTGTTATGCATGACTGCTCAGCTGATTGCCAGCTGAATGAGTCCTGGAAGGTGGCAAGGTACCAACTCTGATGAACACATTGTCCCAGTTACTGCTGGAAAGCAAGTGATTTCAAAGCTTAGCAACTTGAAGCAATTTATTACCAACACTTAATGGTTCTGCAGCTCAGGAATGTATTTATCAAGAGACTACAGAATGTACATGGTATTACCATAAAATGCTTATAATACTGTCACAATACCTAAAAGCTACCCATGTCTTACCTTCAAAAGTGATAATTAAAATGGTTTAAAAAACGACAACAACTCAAGTTAGATTGTATCCATCAACACATAGAAGTGGCTTCCTCCGCTTAGTCAATACAGACCAGCAGCCAGTGTGTCTGTCAGCGACCAGATCAGAGTGTGGAATTGCTCCACAGACCAGCCTCCATTATTCAAAGAATCCAGAAAGAATAAGCAGTGGAATTATGCTGATTTTTAAATATAATTTTCCAGTAGTTTAAAAAGAATAAGTTTTTCATTTAAAGAGCCAGCAGGATCAGCAGGCCACTAAGTTCTGTTTTAGTCAGAAATCAGTGGGTGGGAATATAAAGTCACATTTTTTTCTCCTCCTAAATGGAACCGGAGAAGCAGAAGATCTAACGAGTTGTAATCAGTCAAATTTCCTTTAAAAAAAAATAAATATAAGAGAGAAGAGTTGGAGTTTCCATCTTATATTATATCTCTTAATCCAACATAGCAGTGGCAAATTACCTAGCCCAAGTGTCTTTTTCAGTGTAAAACCTTTTTGAGGGGGGAGAAGGAGGCCCCCTCTGAGAACTCACAATCTATGAAAAATCAGAGATTTAGAGGCCAGGCTAGCCCAGGGCCATTTGTACGTGAGATCTATGGACTGTGTTTATCTAGTGGTGCTTCCCTAAGTCCCACACCACGGGACTGCTCAACGTCTCCAGCCCCATATGAAAGCCAGCCATGGCTGCCGTGTGGCCAGTTGGAAGGCATTGCCACAGGGGTCAAATGCAACCAGAGATCTGAAGTAAGAAGCTGGAGATTGGAACCAGAGAATCTATCACCCAAAAGCTAGAGGGCTGGCAGGCCCCTTGAGCCAATGCTGCTAATGGCTACACTTCCCTGAACCATGTTCTTCATCTTCAAAGCACAACTTATAGTTCTGTGCATTAGCTGCTCAAAGGCCTTGTGATAAGAAGGCCCAGAAAGGATACCTCAGAGTTCCTGGCCTATGTGAGTGCAGTAGAGAACTGTAAAAGGTAAACAGGGGTCATATCTGAGTGGTCCTTCATAGCACTAGGGTGAGCGGTTGGTTAACTGACTACCTTTAGAGACACCAAATTGGGAAGAATTGATGCTATCACTCCGGGTGCCCCAATGCATTGGACCACTTTTGGATATTCTATTGTGCCTCAAAGCCCTTCCTCAGTGGCGGGTGGGTGAGCACACAGTGTGTGTCCATATGTGAGGCTGTGGATATTCTCAGCAGATCATATGCACGTTGTAATCACTAAGTTGACCTGCAGCAGGAAATGCAACTGGAGCCCTTCTGCGTGAAGGGCCGTGCAGTGCCAACTAAGCTAGCAGGCTTTCTTCAGTGTGTCTTGCTCTCTGACAAGGCACTGTTAAAGCCGTGGACGCTCACATCAGAACAGCAGAGTGAATGTCTGCACCACTGAACCACGATGTCCTTGTTTGTGGTAGAGGTTAGACCACCTTCTGCCCAGCCCCACTACTACTTGGAATTAAGTGAGCTTCTGCACACAGTGCATCCATCATGACACCTGGCATAGAACATAAGCACACAATGAAAGGGAGTCATTTTGTTCAATCCTCCTGAATCCCATAGTTACAGCTCAACCCTTGTGGCCTGCCTTGCCCTGCATCTCTTGAGGCTAGCCTTGACCACATGTTTTGATCACCTTTTGCAAAGTCCACCATCGAGACCTAAGGTTTTTACCTCTGTGCTAGGAGAAGGTGCCTCCTCCTCCATCCCCTCCTCCTCCATCCCCTCATCGTCTTCTGTCTGGTGCACATGGCCAGGCATTCAAGTTAAGTCTTAACTGACAGTCCCATATGGCCTTCTAGACTCCAGCTTTCATCTCCAGCCGTAGGAGCTTCCAAAGCCATTCACAGCTGGTGTGCCATCCCTTCCCAGCTCCTCAGGGCCAACCTTACCTAACCACATCTTGCCTGGTGCTACATCTCAGACAGTGACCACCTTCCCACCCCACCCCCAACCCCGAGGTCATCTACACAAGTCTCCTTGCTGTCCAAAGGGCCTGCCCTCTTTCTGGCCATGGCTTCAACTCTGCATTTTAGGATGAGATTTTTATAGCCATTGAACCACTCAGTATTGTAAAATTTCAAAGCCCTGGTCTCTCTCTGGTTCTGTGTTCCCATATGTATCTAGATTCTGCATTTAATGAGTATCTGATCACCATATACATTACAAGAAAAATGCGTAACCCAGATGCCTGTAAAGTAGTAGGAGTCCTGTCAAGTTCTCAGTCCAAAGCTCCCAGGAATTTTCTAGGAGAAAGCTAGTCACCCTCAGTCCTGCCCCTGTTGTAATCAGAGAGTGAGGCAAAGTCACAGAGCACGTCACAAAGAGACACCTCCTCTCCAGCATCTTCTCTGACTTTGGGAGCCTTCCGAGTGGCTCTAATTGTGATGGTTTGTATATGTGTGGTCCAGGGAGTAGCACTATTTGGAGGTGTGGCCTTGTTGGAGTAGGTGTGTCACTGTGGGTGTGGGCTTTAGGACCCCACTCCTAGCTGCCTGGAAGTGAGTATTCTGCTAACAGCCTTCAGATGAAGATGTAGAACTCTCAGCTCTGCCTGCAGTGTGCCTGTCTAGATGCTGCCATGTTCCCACCTTGATAACCCTCTGCACCTGTAAGCAGTCCCACATACATGTTGTCCTTTTTAAGACTTGCCTTGGTCATGGTATCTGTTCACAGCAGTAAAACCCTAAGACACTAATCTTACATTCAAAAGCATGGGTTCATTTCTAGCAAGCTTAGGTAATTCCTCATTCCCCAGGACATGAAGCAGAGATCTGGGCAATCAGGACAATCCACAATTAGATATGGGCAACAGTTGGGTTGTGTTCGGGACAATCCATATTGAGCTCCTGATCTTATGAGACACACAGCTGTAGGTGAAGAAGGGTAAAAAGATACTAAGGTGTCTGTATTCTGTATGTCCAGGCAATCATGAGATTTGAGGGTATATAAATTGGGATAGGTGAGCTAAACTGAAATACAGAGTTGCAACCAGGAGGAGCTTAGGATCAGTTTTGCCCCAGAACCACACAACTTCCATGGTCATCCAGCCAGGGCAGCATCAGGACCTGGGTGTGTTTGGAAGATAATCATTCTGTTTAGCTTCTAGCTTTTCACCTGGAAGAATGAACCAAAGGGAGCAAGAGCTATTATCAAGGGATGCTGTGAGGTTTGAATGGCATAACAGGACTACCACGGAAAGTATGTCACAGTCTATAGAGCCCTATAGATGACAAGCCACAGCTCATGATAGGCATCACTGTTGTTGCTTATAGGAGTTGGGTCTCACCTGAGCATACCCACCTGTGCTGTGACCTCCAGTATTTGCCATATATACTTCTGTCTATTTACCTGCATACTTCATGTTGCAAGGGGATTTAAGGCAGTTTACAGAAAATGCAATGGGGGAATATTAGATGGTAACATGAAGCTGAAAATGGGAGCAAGGGGGAGGAAACATTGTTATATTTGGTGTAGTGTTGCCTGGAGCTTTTGGGCCTCACACTGCCAGCACCAACAGAAGGCAGAGAGCTTTAGCAATCCTTGCTTGGCTAACAAAATGGAGAAACAACAGGTGCATCAGAGGGTTACACCATCATAGCTGAGAGTCTCAAGGACTCAGACAAACAGCTGACCTCGGCTGGGCTAAGGCCCAGAGAAAGAAAAACATGAGATATTTACTAATATATTCACAGGCTCCAGGTTGAAGCCTTCTTTGTCTCCCCCTGCCACGCAATCTTTGTCAAAGCTGTGCCAGGCAATATGGCTCTTTCTAGAACACTCTAACACCTCCGTGCTTCCCCAGCAGTCACGGATATCAGTCAGCTTGGTGAAGCAAGGACTCCCTCCCAGGTGATAATTACAGACTGGATTTTTGAGTAAAAGAAAAATCAAAAAGCCTCAAAATCCTCCAGGGATTAGCTGACCCTGATTCTCAGCAATGGAATTTAGTCAGAGAACTTTCTCCTGCTCAGTGATGTGTCAGATCCACCCTGGGATAACAGACTTAACTAGTAACGGCAGCCAACAGTGAAGAGCCCCCATCACTGTTTATTTAGCAAAGAGACTTCCACTGAGGGCCAGGTAGTAGAGGCA
Organism: Montemys delectorum; assembly: GCA_019843815.1. NCBI lineage: Eukaryota > Metazoa > Chordata > Mammalia > Rodentia > Muridae > Montemys > Montemys delectorum. Next base: position 11,798 of record JADRCD010237706.1, on the reverse strand, counting down.
AAGGGGCCTGGGGACCAATAGCATTTGTCCAGTTTCTTCCTTCTAGGCAGGCTGGTAGCTCCTCCCACTCCTTGTCCTTATCCTTTCTTCTCCATCTCTCTCTGCCTCTTCCCTGTATCATCTCACTGCCTCTCCCTCCCATTCATCTCTCTTTCTTTTCTCTTCCTGGCTGATTCCGCCCCCCCCCCCTCTGTTTTTCTCTCTGTGTGTCCCTGTCTCTCTTGCTCTCTTGATCTCTTGGATGAGTGCTTCTTTTATTTTTAGAATGTTGAATTAATATTTCTAGGACGTGGCCAATCTGGATATGCACCTGCATGTGGTGAATTTTCCTATGTGTGTGTGAGTAAATACTCCATGTGTATATATGATGGCCAGAGGATAACATCAGGCTCCATCACACTCTGCCTTATTCCTTGAGACAAGATCCCTCAGTCAACCTGGAGGCAGGCAGGTGTCTAGCAAACCCCAGGCATCCTCCTGCCCTGCCTCCTCACACACTCTTGGAGTTACAAGCACACACGTGGCCACACCCAACCCTTTATATGGGTGCTGGACATTTGAGTCCAAGTCCCCATGCTCACAAAGCAATCTCTTTGCTCACAGAGCCATCTCTATGCATCTTGGAATTAAGATTTCTCATCTGATGTCCTACAGATGAGAAGACTGTCTCTGTGAATCCGGCATACTTACAAAGATCCTTAAGAATGATGGTGAGGGGAGGGTTGAAAAGTATGAGACAGACTGCACTGTGCTGCTATCTCTAGGGACAGAAAAGGGTGCTGCAGGCCAAGGCACATGGGTGGTTTCTTGAAAAAAGAAAAAGAAGAGAAAAGGAATGGATTGACCCATGGCTTCCAGAAGACAATGCCACCACTAACCCCAGACTTCAGCAAAAGAACCCATAGCCCGTGACAGGCTAGTCACCTATAAACGTGTAATACATTACACCATGTTGTCTTAAGCAATTAAACAGGTCCCAGAGGCCAAAGGACAGACATGCACCTGCCCCAGCTCGTCCCTTCTTTTCTATTTTGCAGCGTTTCTCTTTGACCTTATTGTTGTCCCTGATCAGCCATTTCTCTTGGTCAATTTAACATTTATTTTCCAAATGTTTTGTTTTCCCCTCTTCACAGTGGTATTTATTGATACAATGTTGCTTCTAACAAGGCAGAGCCTGGAGCTGATGCCCTGGGCAGTCTCTTTTCTGTGTATTCTGTACCAATCCTGGTCTTTCTAGTGTGGTACTGGTTTACTCCAGATGTTTAGGAGGCTCATCATGTCTCTAAGTTAATGCGCAAAGAATAAGGTTTGTTCTCTGACTATGTAGCCTGAACAACTAGGCTACCCTCCTGTCCTTTGTGGCCTTATGCTGGGACTTGGGCGCTGACCCTCCCCTGAAACTCCACACATTAGTGTGATGCAGCCCAGCCCCCAGCACAATGGCGTTAAGAGGTGGGGCCTTGGCTAGGTGATGAGGTCAAAAACTCCTCACCTTCAAGGATGAGGTTGATGCCTTCTACAGTCTATGCAAGGGAGTTCCTTCCCTACAGCCCTTCCACCACAGGAGAACTCAATCAGAAATTGCCATGTATGGAAACAAGGACCCATCCAGCCATTAGTCACCAGATAACCAATCTAAGGCTGCCTTGATCCATCATGGACTACCCAGCCTCAAGAACTACACTTAGTACATTTCTGTTGTTGATACACCACCCAGCCTGAGGCATTTTCCTCCACAATCTCGAAGGCTTTCTAATAGCTCCCTAGGAGGCTGTGGACTCCTGCTGTGAGAGATGCTGGTGGCGGAAACCTGAGAAGGAGAAGAACCAAGCCTCCCTCCACACAGGCCAGACTTCCTCCAGGGAAAGTCATTGGCATTGTGCAAGAATGTTGGAAATGATCCTATCTTAGAAACCTAGTTTTGAACAAGAGTAGCAAATAAATAAATAAATAAATAAATAACACCCAACTATTACATTGTAACTAAGGCAGCAGTCAAGGTGATAAGAGCCCTTCCTCATCGTAGAAGACACCTGAGTGGAACACAGAAGTTCGAATTGATGAGACAAAAGGAAGACATGGAAGGGCTTACAGATAATCCAATATCACACATCAATACTATCTCCAGACATGCCAGCCCTCGTGCAAGGCCCAGTGATGCTCATACAATTCCTAAAGTGAGTGCAGTTGCTCTCCACTGTACACTAAGTAGATGCACATTCTCCTCTTTGTTCTACCCCTGGCTAGCTGGACCTCTCTAGGTAGATTAATTACCTTTTCTGAGATTCAGGATTACCAGAGCAGCAATAGTCTCCTCGATGAGACTATTGAATGAGAATCACCTAGGCCAATATTTGGCAGTTATAAGCTCAGTGATGGTGACTAGTGAATACCTCCACAAAGCTCCAAAGAAACAAATCCCAGGCACAGACAGGAGACCATCTGATTCAAGGTCCTGAAGAGAGTGGGGTCATTGATTTGTTACATTAGGCAGGTGGCTTCTGTCATCTCCGTCCAGATGTGCTCCAGCATTTAGCACAGAAAACAGGGACCAAGGAACGCCTTCCCATTGCCATTTGAGTGGGCTCATGAAGATGTATTCCTTGATGTCTTCTCCCCTCCCTGACAAATACCTGGGGTTCGCAGCCATGACCTTTGTAGTAATACAGAAAACTTCTCAGAGAAGGGGAGGTGCAAGGGAGATAGTATTTCTTTAGCTAATACTAGCCTCTCAGCAGACATCTTGGGCTGTCTTCTGAGGCTCTGTTCCCACCCCCAACCACCATAAAGACAGATCGTTGACACTGTAGGAGCCAGAGCTCTGAATTTCATTTAGCATTTAATTAACTAGAGTAGACCAGGCACTCCATGGCACCACCGTGATTGCAATCTGTGAATGGATGGGCATTTTTATCTGAAAATGATGACCAGCTTATCTTGTGTCGCACAGCTATCACACATGATAGGTATCTCTCGTTATCCCAGCCAATCAAACACAGAAAGTTTATTAAGATTCTATCATGCGAAGTTATCACCAGTGATAGGATTTTTCATCTGAATGTGCAAGGATGCAATACCGTATTTTGTTGAAGAGACCCTCAGGGAGAACACGGGCAGGAAAGTTATCGTTTAGGACAGTCAGTTAATCTTAGTCCATGGCAGAGCCATTGGCAAGGATGGCCACCCACATCACGAGTGAAAGAAACTCATGGCTCTCTTTTCCTTGGCAAATGAATTGACACTTTAACAGAAGGACACAGGCAAAGAAAAGAGCGGTGTGGCCTTAGAGTAAATGGGGAAAGGCTTGCAAGTGGGAGTGTAGGCTTCTTACTTAGCTCAGTCTGATAGATGTGGGCTTTGAGCATCCTAGAGTCCATGGTGAAAGATAAATGAGATGGCTTCTAGGATTTGTGGAGCTCACAAAGTAACTTGTCTGTTCCTTCAGAGATGTCAATTTTCAGCAAGACTGGCTTTAGATAGGGAACTTGAAGAAAATCATTCACCCAACTGCTCAGCTGTTCATTGATACAGTCAACTAATGTCATCGATTCGCTCCACATTGGCTGCCATGTTGGTGCTGGTTCTCCAATGATAGCCAAACTCACCTTCCCTTATGAGTAGACAGGGCATAAAATGTGACGGGCAAGCAGTGTGACCCCACAGTGCTGTGATGTGGGGGTGCTTCCAGCTGGAGGTGACCAAAGGTGTAGCTAACTTTCCCATATTAATTCAAAGACAAGATGGGACTCTGAAAGAGATTCATTTGTAGAGGAGAGGTGGGTGAAGTGTTTGTGGGCCCTGGAATGAGAAATGACTTTGTACCATGACTGACAGCCACATGAGGGGTGACTGACAAATGTTAGCTTCCCTCCCAGGCTGAGAGCCCTCTGAACCATTTATGGTGTCTCCCGACTGCCGTCCTTCGGTGTTCTAAATGCAGGAATGATGCAAACAACAGAGGCCCCAAGGGAAGCCACAATCAGAATGCAGAAGACATGGTTGGTTTGGGGGCCTTTGGCACTCATCCAAATGAGCTGGGGAACGCTGCTTTTCCAAGGCCTCTGAGATTTGGTAAGTTTTCCTGAGACTTCGGGAATTTACAAAAAAATTCTTCCACATTCTTGGACCTGCTTGATGCCTGTAACTCTGGTGCATAGGCAGCAGCTAGTGGGATAGCAGGCTGCAAACATCATCCGACCCTCACTATGTAGTGTTCTTGTTTGGGTTTGTGTGCCAGCCTTCCCTGCTCATGCTGTGAGCTCTCAGAGCTAAGGGAGCCTCTGCATTTCCACAGAGAACTCCAGAGACCTTGAGTGGAATCAGAGTCACACTGCCTAGATGTTGCACAAATGAAATTTTAACTCTGTTCACTGCCAAAGGAAGAAACAATAATAGATAAATTCAAAATATAATTTCAAATCACCTATTCCCTGTGTCAAGCCCAACAGGCGGGGCTTAGCTTTCCTCCACATTCCTCTACCATCTTCCCTACAGTTGTGGGAGCCACTTGGAGTGCCCGAGCTCTGTCTTCCTGCTTCATAACTCCATGCTATTACCTCAAAACCTCTGACAAAAATGCCTCTTTCGACTCATTAGCTTGGCTTCCTCATTAATTCATTAGCACTCGGGAGCCCCAGAGATGATATTTCTCTTCCAACTTGCATCTCTGCCCTTACAAATTTCATTTCTGAGCATTCCCTCACATTCCGTTTACTGTGACATCGTTTATAAAATTCTCCCTCGACAGGATAGGAGTCAAAAAATAACTATATATCATTTTAAATTGCTCTGGTTCATACCTCTGCATTTTGAGGATATCAAGGTGGGGGAAATGCACTTAATGACAGGACTACACATGGATAAAGGACTGACAGGGTGATTGCAGTACCAGGTGCTCCCACACACCCGTTAGCTGCTTCCTTCCTGGGCCTGTCTGCAGCAACGGGTGTCAGGTCAGTAATTAGACTCCTGCACACAAACTGGAAGTGTCACCTGACCTCCAATAACACGGCCATCACTCCCACCCATGCCAACTTCAATCTGAAGTAGGCCATCACTGACCACCATCTTTTCCCTGCAAAGCTGCCAGAAGTTCCCAGGGACATCTCCCACCTCGTGGCCACACGGTTAATGAAACCTGTGTTTCCCCCAAGTGTCAAAAAAAACTCACTCCCAGAAAGGCAGTGCCTCCTTTGTGGGTGTGCCTGTGGTGGGTAACACCTAACATCAACCTCCACAAAGCTTTTGATTCTTCCTTTCTGATTATAGGCTGGCTGGCTGGCACATCATGTTCAAGGTTCCTTTGTGGTAATTTCTTTGATTTTTTTTCTAATGCACTTGGACACTTGGAATAATACAAATGGCATAAGAACCCACTGACTTAACTTCAAGCTCCACACAAGGCACTGATTTGCCTCTGGGCACTGATTGAGGTCTGTTATAGCTGGCTATAGATTCCTAGACACAGACTAAGATTCTCAGGGCAGGAAAGGAAGAAGGGTTCAACATGGGATGGATGTCATCATTGCATGTACACAGGAGGATCCCTGCGTGACTGCCATTACAGAGCTAGGGTTGCAGGTTTAACAACAGCAAATGCTGGTTCAGGTTGATTATCTTTCAAGTGTGGTTATCTTTGAAGAGGTCAACCAGTGGGTTTCATGGCTGATCTTTGCCTTCTAGGGCTATCAAAATAGTAGGATTCCAAAAGACAATGAGCAACAATAGGAAGGGGACACCTGGGTAGCTGTCCCTGAGTCCCCTATGATGACAAAGCAACCCAGTTTCCTTTTAAGAAAATGCCTTCTCTCATTATCAGTCCCTATGGGTCAGGTGCATTTGACTCTTCCCATGCCAGCATACCAAGGGACAAGTGTGGTCCTCACTCTGAACTGACATGAGAAATTCCAGAATCAGGGTGAAGGGTCCTTGCTCTTCAAGTTATGCTATTGAATTAGTTTTTAGCATCTAATGAGATTAGTGGGTAGCTGGGGGCTCATCATGAAAGATCATCTCAAAATAAAGCCAACAAATGTGAGGAGAAGGGTGAAGCCAGATTGGATTCACTCAGCCCTTTGCAGTATAACACAGTAAATAGAACTGTGTCCTGGCTAGCAAAAATCACAGAGATTCCAGGGACCTCTCTCATCAAAATTAAATGATAGAGTGAGTCCCACAGCAAAGATGAAACATAGCCACCCAAACCCCAACACAAAACAATCTTGAGAATGGATTCTGAGTCCCAACATATCAGGCTCTCAAAAGAACAGCCTCCATACCCACGCCAAGGCAGTCTGAACAGGAACAAGGCTGACAGCACCAGAGAGGTCAGTTCCTCTAGATTTGCTTCTAATCCTGACAATCGCAGCCCCACTGTGCATCGGGATCAGTGTGAAGGGAAATGACGGGGGGGGGGGGGGGGGGGGGGGGGGGAATGGGGAGGGGGGAGGGGGGGGGGGGGGGGGATGCTCAGTCACAGAAGGAAGCTGTGTGGGGCTGCTGGGAGGGTGGATCTTGGAGAGCAAGGGGGTCTGATTTTATCTTTAACCTAGGGATCTTCTGACCTCTGTCAGCATTCGACTTAACATTCTCACAGTATCAGAGAACAACTCCTAAAATACCCAAGAGGTTTGCTTATTTAGCCAAAATGTTCAGTGCTAGAACGTATATGGAGACTTGTGGAAGACCAAACAAAGCAAAATCTGTAATAGGGGTTGAATTTAAAGCATCCTGTTAACAGGACTTTATGGAACACCCATTATAGTGTGGGGGGGGGGCGGGAAGAGAGGGGGATGGGGGGGGATGACAGTATATTGGAAGAGGGAACCTTTATTAAGAAAAACGCCTCATAGACTTGCACACAAGTCACTCTTGAGGCATTTTTCTTGATCAGTGATTGATACGGGAGGGCCCAGCTCACTGTGGGCAGAGCCACCCCTGGGCTAGTGGTCCTGGATTTAGCAAGGAAGCAGATCGAGCCAACCACAGCCTCTTCTTCAGTTCCTGCCTTCCGGTTCCAGCCCAGACTTCACACAGGGATAGAGTGTGACCTGTGAGCTGTGAGCAGAAATAAACCCTCTCCTCCCAGAGTTGATTATGGTCATGGTGTCTCATCACAGCCGTAGAAACCCCTGGCACACAGTTATCACTACTGGAGATGGAACTTAGGCCTTCTCACTTTTTACTTGGAGACAGACCTCGAACTAATTTTGTAGCTTTAGCAGACCTTGAATGTATGATCCTCAAGCCTCAGCCTCCAACACTAGCAGGGGTCTCAGGCCTGGATCGCCATGCCTGAGTTTAGATTCTTCAGAACAAAGACCTAAGTGGCATATATACAAATCACGGGTAATAGGATTTCGTAGGGCATAACTTTATTGCTCTGCTTTAATCTAACATTTCTATTAAAGCAGTAGAGAGGCAACAAACATGGAAATGCAGGCCATGTGCATTTCCAGTGCCAGTGAGGTGGTCTCCTCTGTCTACAGAAAGGCAGTGCGTTCTCTGTTGAAGCCCATGTTAGGTAAAGTTTTCACTGGTCATGGGAGAGAGAAATTCTTTGGCTTCTTGATCATTACAAAGACAAGGTTTAGATGTGGAAAGCAGCCCCCGATGTCTTTAACTGCTGGTCATGACCTTGGCCTCCCAAAGCATTGCTTCCTGGGCAGAACCCTTCGAGCCATGGTGAAGCCCTGTGTGGGGCTGTGTCTGCCCAGGCTCGGGGGTCACCCAGAATACAGGTTCCCTCTCTCCACACTCTTTAATCAGGAGGATATCTTTCAAAGAGTACTCTGTAAACATCAACATTCTCATGATTTGGTGGTCTGTAAACACGAGCTTTCTCATGTTTTCTGCCAGAAACAATCTCTAGGCAATTTGGTTTTCACCATTCTCTGAACTGGAGGCTGGGATAAGAAGTCGTTTGGAGAAGATGAAAAAGTAAGGGGGTGGGGGGAAATGAGAAAGACAGAACCGCACAGATGATTTCAGTGGAATGTGGCAAATACAGAGACCAGGGCATCCACAAAGTAGCAGGGGAGGTCAAGTTGAAAACACAGCTTCAGAATGAGGAAATCAAGCTCTTGGTAACGGTCATGTACCACTGCCTGTGTAGTCTAAGCAACTTTTCTTAATGGGGTCTTGTTATTTTCCATGATGGAAACTGTTAATCACCCATGAGAATGATGGTGGGAGTCATGTGGAAAGAGTCATTCCACTCTCATTTGAGAAATAGAAAAGCGGTTAAGAATCTGTGAAGCAAACAGACAATTCAAGGACTGTGTGACAGCAGTCCTCATCACAGTATCAGGCAGAGACAAGCATTGGCAGTTGCCAGAGACTCCCTGACAAGTGAAGGTGGATAGAGGATCAGCCCCTTTGCCTCTCCTGAAGGCTAGCTGACAGATTGTCCCTTCATCCAAAGCATGCACAGTTCGAAGAGCCTCCAGGTCAGGGAGCACACTGTGAGGAAGAAGGGCAATCTGAAGAACAAGGGAAGGCCTGGGTTCTCCACATTCTAAATCACATGACTGTGCTCATTGCAAAGGCTTTGGGCAAATTCACAAAACAGTGGCAGTTGACTCTGCCCAACCTGGCCTAGATAGAATATGTTGCTTGGGGACGATGATGGTTAATATTGACTGTCAACCAGACAGGATCCAGAACCACCTAGGAGACAGACCTCTGGCCACATCTGTGAGGGATTATCTAGATTAGACCCACCCTTGCCATGGGCAGCGCCATTCTATGGACTTTGGTCCAGGGCTGACTAAAAAAGAAAAGGCAGGCTGAGCGCCAGCATTCCTTGCTGTCTAACTGGGTAGCAATGAGCCCGGCTGCCTCCCACTCCTGCCACTCTGCTTCCTTGTTGGGATGGGCTGTAACTCTCAGTCTTTGAGTCAAAGCAACCCTTTCCTTCCTTGAGCTGCCTGTGCCTAGTATTTTGTCACAGCAGTGAGAAAATCAATTACTACAGGGAAAGACTGAATTCTTATATGTACGCACACACAAACACTCAAATGGTCCTTTCTTATCCAAGCACCTCTTAAGGATTATTAGTTAATCAGAAGTTAAGTAACAGGCAGATGTTGATAAAAAAAAAAAATAACCCAAGGAAACAGAGGCCAGTAGAAGAAACTTGATGGTAAAGAAGTCACCTGTTGACATGGAAATAAAAATTGAGAGCTAGGCATGGGGACGTACACCTGAGATCACAGTGCTCGGGCAGGCTGAGGTAGAACAACCTCTAGGTCAAAGCCAGCCTGGGCTACATGGTAAGACCTCAGAACTCAGTGCACACAAGGAAGGAAGCCATGAAAGGAGAGGCTGCAGTAGGGAAGAGATAGTAGCTTGGCTACAACTTTCACTGACATTTATTTTCAGACCCACTACATACAACACACAGCGATGAAAGGAATGGAGCTAGAGTTGCCTACCTGACCTTCCGGGCTCTCAGTCTTCTCTTTCTCCTTTGTTAACATGGGATGAAGGAGCCTCATCTCAGAGGTGCTGTCAGGTTAGAGCTGGAATGCACAGAGTACTAGCCAGAGCCTTGAACCACAGCGAACCATCAGTCAGCCGCCTAACACTCTCTCTGACATGCTCTTGGCAAATCTGTATGGACCACAAGTCAAGGAACCCTGCAATCCCTTGGATTCTTAGTGCCATTCCCAATTGTCAATTCTTTATCACTTAAAATGGAAGCGCCCAGGCTGCTTGTCTCTCAGTCTGACAGCCTCGGGAACTAAAAACATGAAGATAGGACACAACCTGCTTTCCATTTCTACTGTCAACTCTTATGCTCTAAGAAAAAGGAAGCAGAAAAATGGAGATGGAGATGCCCTCATACCTCCTCTTCAAACATAAATCATGGCTCATGCTTGCCAAGCACCACTTGGGTGCCACCCACATTTATGATACCCAGGAAAGTGCTACCAAGACAGCCACATCTGATCTGTGTGTAATCCATGAAGTGTCATGTGTCCATTTAGTTCTATGATTGGTTCCAGGGTGGCATAAGTGCTTAGCCCCAGTGAATATAATACAACCCCTACATATAAGACTTGGGGAAATTTACAGAAGGGGGGATGGGTAGAAAGAGTATAAGAACCAGGGCATCCAGATGTCTACTGTGGAGGCAACATCTTCTAGACACAAGAAAAATGAAACCATCCTGTGAAATCCCAGCAATATAGCTGCTTAAACAAGACTCAACAATGACACCAGGTGACACTCTAACACGGATGGTGGCCATCTTGGAAATCTCATAAGAACTCACTTATAGGTGAAGAGCTACATGTAATTAATGCCTTCTGAGAAAGAGAGAGACAGAGAGATGAAGAGAGAGGCAGAGAGAAAGAGGGAGATGGAGGGAGAGAGAGAGAGAGAGAGAGAGAGAGAGAGAGAATCAGTCTTCTCTGGACCCTTAATTGGTTATCTGATACCAAGTGGTCAACTCTAAACACACACACACACACACACACACACACACACACAAGAGCAACACTAAATGGACTTGACAGGTTGCATGTATCTGTGTGTATAAGTGTAATAATAATTAAGCCATACATTGGAAATGGAGTTGGAGAGGACATGAGAGGAAGGAGATGGGGTAGGAATGATGTAACACACGGTGCATATACATAAAATTTTTAAATATTTTTTAAATCTTTAATATATATATACACATATATGTGCAGACATTTTATATGTACATGTATATGTGTACATTTTTATATATAATATATGTGTATATATTATATATAACAAATAATTATATAATATACATAAAAATATAGAGACATGGTGTTGTATGACCCTAAGGGATGATACTAAATCCTTAATAAATGGCCCTATAGAAACTCACACTGCAAGACTAACCACATCATGGTCTCTACAGTGACAAATGCTAAGGCATGCCAGTGAGAACCCAAAAGGCAGGACACCTCAGAGCGCAGCTTTTGCCACTGACACAGTGACAGCCCAAGCAGTGCAGAAGGCAGTCTCCAGGGATACAGGTTATAATGGGTCTTTTAAAGAATTGTGATGAGTTAGTTTGGCTTCTGTCTGTCTCAGATCACTCTACCCTCTTTCGTACCATTTGTTTGTGAGTAGACAGAAACAATTATAGCGATGACAAACAATTAGAAATACCAAGAGCAGAGTCTAGAAATGAGATGAGTGAGGGATGCACGTGTATGCACACACACACGCTACGGGGGCCGGGGTAGGGGGGAATGACTCACACTGATGCAGGGAAGCAGTGAAAACAGTTGTGGAGTTGTCCTCATGGAGGAGACCATTTCCTGCATTAGTGGATTCAAGGAAGTCAGAGCCAGCAAAGAAAAATTCATCCGACAGGAAGACATGTTGCTAAACTAAAAAAGAAATGAAAGAGAAAGTGACAGCAGAGGTGAAAGCCATGGCAGGGGCCAGGAAACAGTTAAGAACAAAACCATCTAGAGACTAAACAGGAAGGAATCACACAGAACTCAGTGGAAAACGAAGCAGGTGAAAGTGCTCACACCAAAGATAACTAATATTTTCAAAAGCTAAGCAGGAACTGACACATATGTCACTGAAGGTAGGGGGTACTCAGTGGTGTCTTGAGAGGAAAATTTCCAAGATAAAGAGATGAAAAACATTGTTGCCTCGGGTGGAAAACAGAAAATAGAAGCACAAAAGCAAAGTCTTGTGAGACCACTGGTCATCAGATGGAGGGAGAATGAGTTGCATAAGGAGAGCTTCAGAGCAGAGCCGTGCCTCAGTGGGTAAAGGCATTGGTCTCTGAGCCTGAGGAC
>JADRCD010237703.1:0-72481 GCA_019843815.1 Montemys delectorum | reverse complement strand
TCTCTCTCTCTCTCTCTCTCTCTCTCTCTCTCTCTCTCTCTCTCACACACACACACACACACAGTACAACATGCGCATCCACATAATGACACCGCAGTCTGAAGACATCAGCCAGCCTCCTCTAAGGATGCCTGCTAATGCAGCTAGCTTATCCAGGACTTTGATACCATTTGCCTGTTGTCTTCCTAGGCTCAGCCAACCCTGGGCCTGGCACACACGTACTTGCTTATGAATAAATGGCAAGTGCTGGGCAGGTGGAGACAAGGCACGGGACAGGCCTGTCCAGATAAGAGCCTCACCGGTGTCTGGGTGCTGGGTTCAAGTACCACGCTGTCTGTTATAGTAGGTGCGGAAGGCTTTGGGGTCGTCTGCTACCAGGGGCAGTGTAGTCAGCAGATGGCAGAGGAGCTTGGGGTCTCCTGGATGAGGTCTGGGGGCATAGGTAGGTATCCATGGAAACGTGAAGAACGGATGGGAGGGAAGAGGGCACTGGGACGACACCAACGACTTGCTGCACCATCTGGACCATCACCTTCCCTCTCGAGTGCGTATGGTGTGTGTGTGGTATGTGTGTGTGTGTGTGTGTGAGACATACGCCCTTGCCATAGATCTTCCTGTCTCAGCCTTCTCTGTGCTGGGATGATGGGTATGCACCACTACCACTGGCTGAATATGTTTCTTAAAATTATCTCATTTCTAAAACTGTGTGGTGGCAACTGGGTGTACTTCTAGCACCTCAGAGGCAGAGGCCGGAGGATTGCCACAGGTTTGAGTCCAGCCTGATCTACATAGTTGAGTTATAGGCCAGCTAGGGCTACAGAGTAAGGTCCAGTCTCAAAAACAGATCCTCCTCCTCCTCCACCACCCCACCACACACACACAAGAGGAGAAAGCAAGAAGCCCTTTCATCTCATTGTCCATAGGGTCCAGGGCAGCGCCTGTGAGATCAGGGGTGGGTTGGAAGCACTGCTGCCTCCTAAGGAAATGTGTATCCATTTAAGAGACAACATCTCCCTCCTCTCAGCACCCAGATCACCTCAGGCACCCCATTTTGGGAAATGCTGTTCCACACTAAAACCCCGTTGCCTAGGAGAAAACTTCAGGAAGCAGCTTTAATGAGTAGATAAGAATGACTTGCAATTAGCATCAATTGTCTATATGCAAATTAAAGCTAGCAACCACCAGGGCCACTTGTATAGTGGGGCTCCCCCACTCCCCACTCCCTCCACTTCTGGGTTTGGCAAATACTTCTCTCAGTTATGGGGTAATTTGTTCCCACCCCCCTGCCTCACTCACCATCCACGCCTGCCTTTATATCATGGACTTCAAAATCCTACAAGAATTTTCTTTTGTGCTGGGGTTGAACCCAGGACAGCCGGAAGGTGAGGCTTCCAGCTACCCCGGTTAACTTGTGGCTGCTGTGTTTGCTCTGATACAGGTTCTCACTGAATTCACCAGGCTGGCTTTGAACTTGTGATCATCCTGCCTCAGTCCCTCAATTAGCTGAGATGATAAGCTTGTGCTACCAGGTCCAGCTCCCACCAATGTCCCAAGAACAGGGCCCACAACAGGCTGGAAATGCCCTGTGCTCTCTTGCCTCCACATCCTGGCACTGCTCACTGGGCACAGTTCTACTTTGTTCTGAGTAACGACTGGATTGTCTGTCACCTGTGGGGGTCGGCCATGGTTACCTGGGGCAGCACAGATCTCTAAGAAATGTATGTTGAATGAATGAATGAATGAATGAATGAATGAATGAAGCAAGCAGTCAGTGAGGTCAGAAGTTCAGAACTACTTGTCTAGGAAGGTAGCCTAAGATAGCACCCTCACACAGCCTTCTTCTTTGTCTCCATGGCAACCCTCCTGGGCTGCCAGAGTCAAGAGCTACTCAGATGAGGGAAGCTGAGGGAGGACTCAGGCACTTCCAACCCGCTGGCTTTCTTTTCTTTCTCTCCCAGCTCTCCTACTTCTTCTTGTGGTTCTGGGATTTGAACTCAAGGCCTCACAAATACTAGGCAAACACTGTTACTGTGCTACATCCCCAGCCCAAGCATGATGGTTTTCAAATCTGTTAGAGACCCTTGGGGGAAATCATGAAATCCTTCTAGCAAGGAGGAAGCTACCTTCTCCTCAGCTTATGACTGGAGCAGATCAAGGTGTACAGCTAATGAGAGTCACTGCCTGGAGCCCAGCTATTTCTATGCAGAGACACAGCTCTCTCCCACGTGAGCTTCTCAGAGCGTGGTCCTGAGACTGCACCCATCAACAGCTTAGAGAGATGGCTCTAAGCTGTTAAGATCACTGAATGCTCTTTCAGAGGACCCAGGCTCAATTCCAAGAACCCACAGTGTGGCCCACAATCATCTGTACCTCTAGTTCCAAGGGATCTGATGCCCTCTTCTGGTGTCCTTAGATGCTGGGCACATGTGTGGTGCACAGACATACATAACACATTAAAAAAAGGGAAACAAAAGGAAAAGGAAAAGAAAAAGAAGCCAGACATGGTGGCACACCCCTTTAATCCTGGCATTCTTAAGGTGGAGGCAGGTGGATCACTGTGAGTTCAAAGACTACTTGGGGAGTTCGAGGCCAGTTAGAGCTACATAGTGAGACCCTGTCTCAAAATAAATAAATGAATACATTTAAAAAAAAGAAAAGAAGCCGGGTGGCGATGGCGCACGCCTTTAATCCCAGCACTTGGGAGGCAGAGGCAGGCGGATTTCTGAGTTTGAGGCCAGCCTGGTCTACAGAGTGAGTTCAGGACAGCCAGGGCTACACAGAGAAACTCTGTCTCGAAAAACAAACCAAAAAGAAAAGAAAAGAAACAAAGGCCCAGGGTTATACGTGAGTTATGGAGTCCGCAGGCTCATGGGCAAAGATGCCAGGAAGCTTTTATCCCAGGAAGGCCCTGAGTTTTTCTGGAAGTCCTGGGTTCAGGCCAATTGGGCAGGGAGGCTGTGGCCTCCTGAAGCATGTCAATGGGGCACCTGGATGGTCTCTCTACCAAATGCTCTGCTCTTCTTTCTTGGGCAGACAGACCATTGCTTTCCTAGGAGCACTAAGTGTGTGGGTTCAGACTCGGGGCTGAGGTACCTCTCTCCCCCACCTGCCTTCATATTTGTGCTTCTCAGAGCTTGGTCCTGAGACTACCATGTCCATCCGCATCTAAGAGCTTTAAAAGACAAATGCATATTCTTATACCCCACCCAACCTATTGAGGTGGAACTCAGGGCTGGGTTTGGGGACCCACTTACAGCTGGGATAGTCACATGACATCACCAGCTGTGGGCAGCTCTGGGGACGCATTTGCTTTCTCCACACAGAGGGGTATGGCAGAGATGCTGTACCTCCCCTTTGTTCTCTGACCCCATCTTGAGATCAGAGAGGTACCAGCATGGCGAGTCCACGAAGGCAGAGACCAGTCCTCGGGAGCCACCGAGCCGCGCTCGAGGCAGCCCAGTCTACCCCTCTGGACATTGTGTCGGAAAACTTTTAAACCTCTGCTTTTTTTCAACCTGCACAAATACACTTGCGATAGAGAAGATCTGAAACTCATTAACAGAGTTAAAACCATCGAGCATAGAGAGCAGACAGAGAAGACAAGAGGGCCAGAGAGAACCCAAGACAGATGAAGACAGAGTTTGGGGCTGCTCTCCCTGTCTGGACTTTTGGAGGCTGACGGGTATGCGGCATGTGTTCTCTAACCCAACTCTTCGAGCACAGTAATCAGCAAGTGTATTGGGGGGAGGGGAAAGGATCTCTCACACTAGGGGTGTGAGTTCTCACCTGGGTTGCCTTGGTGGGTCTCGGCTGCCCCCCACCAGGCCTGGAGGAGTGCAGGAGCCTGAGGAGTGCAGCTTCGGCCGGTAGCCCTTGCTCTGGCCGGCCACCACAGGTGCAGGGGACACTTCCCGCCGTCTGTCCACAGGGTGGGGTCTCCCGGCCGACTCTCGGCCCCCGCCACAGAGACCTATATTTCCAGGAGGCTTGTGGGGCTTGGTGGGCCTCGGTGCTTTGGCTAGGGACATGCAACTGGGGCTGGAGGTGTAGAGCGTGGTATCGATGCCACTGTCGCTGGAACCTCCCTTGGAGAAGGGGTCCTGCTCTGGCTCCAGCGGGTCTAGGGGGTCGAACCATCGGTCATCACTATGGCTGCTGGAGGCGTTGCTGGAGAGGGTGTTGCTGCTGGAATGGCTGGAGTACTGAGGTTCACCCTGGAAGGCAAGGCCGGTGTGTTAGCTTGACTCCAGGGAGGGGGGCCTCTGCCCACACTGCACCCCGGAGCCAGACGCACCCACATTCTGGCTCCTCCCTCCCTTCCTGGCACAGTAACTCTACAGGACGGAGTTTACTTTCTCCCAGCCTCAGTTTTGTAAAATGGGTGTGTGATTAGAAGTCCTGACTCATTCGGTGCTCGGACTGACGTATTTCAAACGGAATGCTTCTCAATCCGAGGTCTGGGGCTCCCTTCTAACCGCAGCTCCCTCCTTCCTTCCTCACATCTTTTCAGCACCAGCTCTGAAAACCTGCTGCCTGTATCTTCCAGATACAAGCAGGAACTGTCAAGTTGGCATCCTCCTTTGTTCTCCCTGGGTCCTGTCTGCCGCTGCTGCCGCCCCCACCCCCGCCGAGGGGGCCGCTGCTGCCCACTCTTCTCCATCTCCCTATCCAGATTTGTTCCCAATATGTGGTCAGAGGACAGTTGTAAGCGTCGGCTTGGAATCACCGTCCCTCCTTGCCTGCTTGAAACTCTCCTGCGGCAAATTCTGGGGCACAGGTCGGAGTCCTTTCTACAGCTCACGGGCCTCAGTGGTCTGACTCACGCGCTGGTGTCTAATGTCGCCTCCCTGTCTCTCTAGATCACTGCTCCAGACACACGAGTCTCCTGTGTTCTCTGGATGTGGCAGGAACAAGCCTCCGGGCCTTCGCACTTGTTCCCTGTCTGTGACATTTTTCTCTCAGCTCTTTTTACGGTTCTGTCCTGACTTCATTCAAAGTCACCTTCTGCACTGGCCTGAGTCATTAGTGAGGCGGGAACCTCAATTCAGAAAATGCTTCTGTAAGACCAGGCTGGAGGCAAGCCTGTAGGACATTTTCTTAATTAGTGATTGAGGGGAGGGCCCCGCCCCATAGATGGCACCATCCCGGGGCTGGTGGTCCTGAGTTCTCTAAGAAAGCAGGCTGAACAAGCCATGAGGAGCAAGCCAGTAAGCAGCATCCCTCCATGGCCTCTGCATCAGCTCCTGCCTCCAGGTTCCGGTCCTCTTTGAGTCCTGTCCTGACTTCCTGTGGAAGTGTAAGCTGAACTGACCCTTTTCCCCCTGAGCTGCTTTGGTCCTGGTTTTGTTTCAGCACAGCAGTAGTGATGTGGGCTACGACACCTCCTTCCGGGGCTCTGGGGAGTATTACCTAAGGTCGCACTAGGCTTTTTTTCTTTTTTTTTTTTTAAAGATTTATTTATTATTATAAATAGGTACACTGTTGCTGTCTTCAGACACACCAGAAGAGGCCGTCAGACCTCATTACGGATGGTTGTGAGCCACCATGTGGTTGCTGGGGTTTGAACTCATGACCTTTAGAAGAGCAGTCGGTGCTCTTACCTACTGAGCCATCTCTCCAGCCCCCGCACTAGGCTTTCTTAACAAGTTACCATGCTTCTGTCCACTTAGGGCTTGCTACCCTCATTGGGGTGTCAGCTCCTGAGGACCGTGTCCTCTGCCCTCTTCTTCTGTATGGTCCCAATGCTCAGCCTGAGGTTGCCAAGACCAAGCTAGACATACAGGATTCCACTTCCCAGCCTTCTTGGCAGGATGGAGCTCTAGCCATGGCAGTGCATGTGCAAGTGGCTCATGCTATCTCTGGCCTGGGCTGAGACATCCCCCCTTGAACTCCTCTCCCTTCCACCCTACCACTGGCTGCAATGATGCAGGTCCTAGTGAGGGACCCATGGGAGGGCTTGGAGGCCTTGAGGGACAGCAAATGACAGCAGGGAGCCTGAGTCCCTATGCCACACTGCACCCTTCTGGGGAGAGACTAACCTTCGATGGCCGAAGGTCTCTGAAATGCAGGGGCTTGCAAGCATGGTACTTGCCTTTGTACCAGGACCTCCGGGGTACAAAGAGGAAGGAGAGGAATTGTCAAAGGTTACTCGGCTGAGGGTTGGAGCCAGGATGTTATTTAGCTCCTGTAGAGGGGATCATGGCTATGGCTGAGGATGAGCCCCACTCCAGAGGCCACGCTCCAGAGGCCGCCCAGCCGTCTAACAGTCATGTGCTCAGGAAAGCTGCCAGACAGCAACCGGCCTCACTCCCTGGATGAGGCAGGGCAGGGCAGGGCAGGGCGGGGTGGGCTGGGG
Organism: Montemys delectorum; assembly: GCA_019843815.1. NCBI lineage: Eukaryota > Metazoa > Chordata > Mammalia > Rodentia > Muridae > Montemys > Montemys delectorum. The sequence goes on along the minus strand of JADRCD010237703.1, from coordinate 66,126 downwards.
CAGCGACTCACTTTGGAATGCCTATTGGGGGAATCTTTGCCAGCTGCGTCCTGCCTGGAGGGATGCTTGCTGCCAATGCTTCCAGTCATGGCGGAGAGCCTGGCCTGGGCCGGCACGTGCCACAGAGGCTCTGCAGGAAAAGAGGAGAGACGCCGGTGGTTAGGGGTGATGCAGCCCAGAGCCTGGTACTCTGCTCTAACTATGGCCGCATGGTCCCGCTCTGGCAAACCTGTCTGCTCTTCAGGCTCTATCAATGCGTGCCTACACCAGCACTCAGTAGCAGGGGCACTTGATGAGCATGTACTATGTGACAGAAGGCATTCTTTGAACTTTATGTGGTTAACTAGGGGAAGCAGATGCCCTTCCATCCTCGTCCTCAGAGGAGGCGGGGCGTTTGCCACGTCCTGGCCAGCTAGGGCCATGTACGTCCCCTTCCTGCTGGAAGAGACTTGACTCTTACTGATGTGCGGGTGTGGGTGCTTGAGTGCCATGGCGTGGGTGTAGAAGTCAAGGGCAGCTTTTGGGAGTTGGTTCTCTCCTTCCACTATACTGATGTGGATGTGTCTTTTTTTTTTTTTTTTTTCCTTTCTCTGTCTCCCTGGGACAGGGTTTCTCTATGCAGCCCCAGCTGCCCTGGAACTCGATGTGTAGACCAGGCTGGCCTTGATCTGCCTGCCTCTGCCTCACGAGTGCTGGGATAAAGGCTGTTAGTCACCCCCCATCCCCAGCAGATGTGGGTGCCTCTTGTTTTTTCTGGCACTTCACTCCAAGCTAGCTGGTCTGAGGTTACGGGCAATTCTCCTGTCTCTGTCTTCCATCTCAATGTAGGACTGTTAGAACTGTAAGTGCATAGCACCACATCTGGAGTACAACCACATCTGAATTACAGATGTGCACCATCACATCTGGCCTTTTGCATGGGATCTAGGGATTTAGTACAGGTAATCATGTTTGTGTGGCCAATGCTCTTATTCAGAGTCAACTCTCTAGCCTTGTATTTATTTATTAAAATTTTTATTATATCACGTGTGTGTGTGTGTGTGTGTGTGTGTGTGTGTGTGTGTCCGTGTCCCTGGGGATTGAGTTAAGGCAAGTGCCATCTTGCCAGCCCCTTATGTTTATTTCTGAGACAATGTCTCACTATAGAGCCCAGGCTGGCCTGGGACTCTTTTTGACTCTCCTATTTCAGTCTTTCCAATGTTGGAACTCTAGACACGCATCAACATGCCCAGCTGCATGTACCAGTGTGCTGGACAGGGCCAGCACTACTGAAGTCGATATCAGAACCACCTTGGGTAGAAGGGTGTCAGCTATACTCAAGAGAGGTCAAGTAACTGGCTCCAGGTCACACAGAGAGAAACTGCTAAGCAGGAAGTGGAGGTCAGAGTCTCTGCCACCTAGTCCCCCACCATGCTGGGGCCTGCCGGCAACAACCAACAGTGACTACAAGGGCCTGGACAGTGTCCTAAGGACAGGCAGGCCTGGCCTAGTAGGTGTGACTCAGACCTCCAACCTTCCTTGAAGGGAGATGCTTAGGGTCCTGCCAGGGGTTTGGATCGCCTGCGTCTGAGCCGGAACTTACTGCCAGGCCCATGGGAGCATGAGCTTACAACGGCAGTTGAAGCCCTTGAAGGCAGCCTGGGTACCTCAGGACCCTTGTTCCCGATAAGGAAGATGGGCCTGGGTCTAGGAGACACTTTGCTAACCTGAGTGCTCTGTGGTACCAGAAACGAGTGGCTGTATCCACACCCTGTGGATGATGGGGTGACCCAACAGGTTCTAGTTCAAATCCTAAAGATGCCACTCACCAGCAGCAACCTCGGGCAGGTGACAACCCTTCCATGCCTTGCCTGCCTCATTCTTGTACCAGGCAGTCCCAGCTGCTGTTGTGACTCAGCAGAAGGGAACGTGGGGCACCTAGCACAATGCCAGGCTTACGGCGATTAGACGAAACTGGGCTGCCACTGTCCTGACTCTCTGCAGGGAGGCCGGCAAGGCCCTATGTGTGCCGCTAGCCCTGTGTTCTTCTACAACTTTCTCTTTCCTGGGTCTTCCACATGTTCTAAACTTCTTGATGTTTTCTCAGCACAGATCTTCCCCGAGTACATGTGTATGCATGTGTATGTATGTCAGGGAAGGGGTTAGTCACCTTAAGTTAAGGTCCCAGGGAAGAAAGAGGAGGCTGGGACTCTAGGGGACATAAGGGAGAACAGCGAGGTCTGATGCCCCCCCCTTGGGGGGGGCCTCTGCTGAATGCTGGAAAAGTCTCCCCATTTTGCACTTTGCTGTGTTCAAAGAGCCAGGCATATTCCTCTCCTGAATGGAGTGGGAAAATAAAAAGACACAAACCTGTCCTGGAAACAGAGCACAGATCCATGAGCAGCACCCCCAGAGGAGGTACAAATGGGGTCACAAGCCCTCAAGGCAGCCGAGAGATGAACAGCAAGGACAAGCTAATGCCCTTGCCTGGGCTCAACCACTGTCTGGTTCAGGACTCCCACCCACGATACCGAGTCCCCTCTTCTGCTAATCCTGGGCATGTGGCTGAGGACACCCTTCCCGGTGCCTGGGAGTCCTCAACACCTCCCAGAAGCATGTCTGCCTCTCTGCCTCTCCTTTCTAACACTTCAATAACCATCTGCCTTTGGAACCCACCTGACTGCTGCTCATCAGGGGTCCTTAGGCTTCAAAGGGGTTACAAAGTTGTTTCAAGAGATTGTGTTTTAAGTATTCATTCAAGTGCTACAGGTACAGAATTCATGATTGTGTGTGTGTATATACAATGTTCAATCCCATCAGTCAGAAAAATGGAAATTAAACTGGATGGTGTGGTCATACATGCCTGTAATCCCAGCACGTATGAAGCACTTAGAATATTAGAAATACTAGGCCATCCTCAGCTACATAGTGTGAGGCCAGCCTGGGCTATATAAATATAACATAACATACATCTTTCTAAATAAATGAATACGTAAGTTCAACAGAATTGAATTAAAAGAAAGATACAAAGAAAATGACACCGTGACAGAACTATATATCCACCCTGGGGGCCCAAATAGAAAGGCTGTTAAGGACATATGGCCATAGAAGGCTTCTATGTCACTGGTGGGTGTGGAAATGGTTCAGCACTTTGGGGTATAGTTTGGTGCGGTTTCTTATAAAGTCAAATACACAATCCAGCTGTTCTACATCTGGGAACACATGCTCACAGAGAGACAGGGGAAGAAGCTTCAAAGCAGCCTCAAACTGGTCCCCTCAGAGTGGGGTGTGCTCAGATAATGGGATATTAAATACAGAAATCCCACACTACATCCAGTCGTGTGGCTGCCTGGCACGAGCAGGACATTAAGTCACAGAATTCAGAAGCACGTGAGCAAAGGAGACACGGCATGACTTTACAGTCTACACAGTCCAGACCCAGCCGAGACGGGAGGTCACCTGTGACTTCTCAGGGAGAAGCCCTTGAGAAGCGGCGGCGGGGCGGGGGGGGGGGGTGTTGGGAGACCAGGCCTGCTTACCTGGCTTTGGGCGCTCCATGGTGCTCTCCTGGCTGGTCAGGCCACCTGATGAGGAGTCACCGCTGGACATCCCATCGTGCATAAAGTGAGGGTCAAATGACAGCAGAGGGTGTGGGGCAGCTGCGTACCTGCAGGGTAGAGAGGGAACAAGGGTGAAGCCCCTGGAGGGACGGCACCACGTGAGCCCATGACCTGCTTGCCAGTGGTTTTTAACATCCAGGAGGCTCTGCTGTGGATGTGGATGGGAGCAAGGAGCTGCTGGCAAGGCTACCTGCTATTAACTGAAGCTCAGCAGAGGAGGCTCACGCTAGCCCGCCCGCTCGCCTGGGATGTCTGCCAGGGAGGTGGTGGCGACAGGGAGTGCAGGGCAGAGCACGCTTCTTAAGAAGGGAGGGTGCACAGCCACTTGGGCGACTGCCCTGCTTGTTCAGGGTTCTGCCTCTTGGCTGTAGAACGGGGCTACCTGGCCTTCCTGGGTGCTTCGGCCGCAGCCTCACTGCAGGCTCCCTTCTGAGGTAGCCAGGCAAATCAGGCAGCATTTGGTGGTTACAGCAGACCCACGCTTGGAGAATGTGGGTTTCATACCTCACTGCTGTCTCTTGCCTGGCCAGGCATAATTAGTTCCTGAGGCCAGGGCCTCAGTTTCCCTAGCTGTTAGGAGGTGACACACAGGGAGTTGACATGTTTGGTCTACAGGCAGGGACCATGCTCCTCTGCAGTTGGGAGGAAAATGCCATGGCAGACAAGGCCTATGGCTTGTGGCTTGAGAACAAGGCAGATTTGGGCTCAAACCCCAGCCTTCAGTTGGGCAAGAGCTTTGACTGAATTATAATTGTTTTATTTTTGTTGTTGTTTTTAGGTTCATAATTCATTCTTTTAAAAATATCTATCACATTTATGTATGTGTGTGCACACGTGCCTGCACCACATGTGTAGAGGTCAGAGGACACCTGCAGGAATCTGTTCTCTCCTTCTACCATGGGTTGTAGAGACGCCAAGCGTTGCGCAGAGATCTTGCTGCCTCTGCCTTTGTGCTTCTGTACTGTTTTGAGACAGCATCTCATGTAGCCCACACTGGCTGGGAACTGGTTACGTGGCAAGAGATTACCTCGGACACCCGCTCCTCCTGCCTCCCACCTTCCCTGATGCTAAGATTACCGGTGAGTACCATGGTGCACACTGGGCTGAGTTGTAGCCTTTGTGTTTGAAACTCATGGTCAAGGTTGGGGGAGTGGAGAAACAGCAGAGATGCCCCCAGACAGCATCGAACACCATAGGCAAGGTCCAGACTTGGACCTCAAGGGAGGTGGTGGCGGAGGGCCGGGAGTTCTCTCACTGTGAGGGCTCCTACATACATCTCTTGTTTGGGCTTGAATGGGGAAACCTCCCATCTCCAGAGTCCAAGTTTTAGAAGCTTGATCCTCAGCTGCTCTTCCCATTCCCGGAGGCTATAGGAGTTTAGGGAGGTGAGGACTAGCCTGAAAAAGCAGTTGCTCCTGGGCTCACACTGTCCTTGGTTTCCTTGACTGCTGGGATAGGAACAGTTATCTTACTCCACACACCCCCACCGGCACACAAGGCCAAGCAGCTATGGCTCAACTGCCCTTGAAACCAGACATCAATTCTCCTAAGTTGTCTCTGCCAGACACTTGGGTTACAGTGACACAGAAGCAAGTCCCCCTCTGTCAGAACACCGTCCAAAAATGGAGTCGTGTGAGGGGAATCCTGAACTATTGCGAGAAGACTCCAAGGAACCAAGACAAGAGTGTCATGGCCTCAGTGTTTTTAAACCACGGAATTGTTCTTCAGTTGTGCTCTCCTGCCTTCCCAGGTGAGACAGACAGGGCGAGTTTACTTCCGATTGATCATTACAACTGCCTATTGTTATTTGTAGAGATGCCATATGGCACCTCTCGCCCTTGTGACTACACAATTTACCATGCAATTCTTAACCCTCACAGTCTAAGATGTTTGGTGCTCTGAATAAAGCTGATGATGGCCAGAGACTTCGGTGTGCCTCATTCACCAGTCCCATTCTCCTAGGTCCCACTGCTTCTAGAGTGGCGCCCACCCCAGACCTCCCCATGTCCATCTATCTTTGCTCAAGACCAGAGAATGGCCCTTCCTGTCTATCTGGGGTTGGGTCAGGAAGAGGTATATGACACAATTTTGCCTAAATGCCGGCTTTTAAGATTATAAAATATTTTTGAGTTTCCACTCCCACCATATCATGGGCCAGGTTTCCTGGCCTCTGTAATTGGCTTGATGGGGTGGGGTGGGGCAGGGTTTCATGTAGCCCAGGTTAGCCTTGAAATTACTACATAGCTAAGGATTAACTTGAACTCCAGATCCTATAGTCTCTAGCCTGTGGTAGCCCATTTTAGGAATCTGGGCTCTGTCAAGTTAGGCAAGTGTTCTATCAGCTGAGCTACATCTCCAACCCTCTTTGTTTTTTTTTTTTTAGGCTTTGGTGCTAGGGTTGAACTGAGTTCTTTTTGTGATAGGGTTTCTCTGGGTAGCCCTGGCTGTTTTGGAACTCACTCTGTAGAGCAGGCCGACCTCCAAGTCAGAAGTCCTCCTGCCTCTGACTCCACAGTGCAGAGATTAAAGGCATATGACACCATGGCCCAGCTTAAGAGTACATTCTTAGCTTGTTTGTCTGAGGGCCCAGTGTGAGGTGGTTTAAGAGGTTTTACCAAAGCAGCCTTGACTCAAACCAACCTTGACCTCCCTGGCTGCCCTCACACATGGCCAGCTGCCTAGGGAAACATGCTTTACTATGGCTGGACACAGAAGCAATAACCCATTTATTCAGTTCCCTACAAGGTCAGTGTCAAGCCCTGAGCCCTGGAGGAAACCCGTGATAGAAGCGGGGACGAGGTGGGGCAGAAAGGAGAGCGCCGACCACCGAGCCAGGACACTCACAGTCACCTATGCAGCCATCTCTCCGGCCCCTAAAGATTGATTATTTATTTTTAATTTATGCAGGTAAGTGCTCTGCCTAAATGTATGTATGTGACCCTTTTGAGGTCAGTGCCTGTGGAGGTCAGAAGAGGGTGGTGGGTCCCTTCAAACTGGAGTTGCAGATGGTTGTGAGCCACTGAGTGTCTGTGGGGAACTGAGCCATGGCTCTCTGCAAAAGCAGTCAGTGCTCTTAACTGCTGAGCCATCTTCTGCCCAAAAAACCTTTCTGCTGGTTTTTATTTCTATCCTCCTCCTCCTTCTACTACTACTTTCTTTTATAAATAAAAGAGAGGGAGGGACTCAGTATGCAGCTGTGGCTAGCCTGGGACTTGCAATGTCAAGTTCTTCCATTTTTAAAACAAAAACTAGTAGCTGGATGGTGGTGGTGCATGCCTTTAATCCCAATACTTGGAAGACAGGGGCAGGTGCATCTCTGTGAGTTCCAGGCCAGCCTGGTCTATACACAGTGTTCCAGGACAGCCAGGGCTACACGGAGAAACCCTGTCTTTAAAACAAACAACCCCCTCCCCACAAAACCAAACCAAACCAAACCAAACCAAACCAAACCAAACCAAACCAACCAACCAAACAACCAAAAAAACAACCCACAAAACCCCAAAACCCCAAACAAATGAACTGTTCTAAAAAAAAAAAAAAAGAGTTTTCAGGAGCTTGCTAGCACACACACAGCCTCGGACTCGATCCCTAGCACCATACATGGCGGTGTGGCACTGTGCACCTGTAATCTCAGCACTCAGAGGGTTGAGCCAGGAGCTCAGGAGTATCCTTGGCTATGTGATGGGTTCGAAGCCAGCCTGGGTTCCCTGAACCCCCGGGGTGGGGGCATGGGGATATGGATATGAACAAGAAGACAAGTGAGCTGAGCACCAGTGTGTGCTCCTCCCCCGCTTCATCCCACGTAAACATGCCCTCCTCACCAGGACTGACTGTATCAGTTTAATACTAAGCCCAAGGAACCCCTTCTTCCCTGAAGCTGCTTCCTGTCAGAACCCGAGGGCGGTGATGGTTAGATTTGGGGGGCTTAGGGTCTGAGTGTGTTGGGAACGCCTGGCCAAGCTCAAAGTCAGGGAGAAATGGAAATGCAGAGCCATGAATCGCAAAGACCAGGCACTGGAAGCCCAACAAGAGAGGTGTGGGCTTGGAGGAGCTGGAATCACAGGAGAAAGTCCCAGGGAGGCTGACCCTTCCCCACCAGCCATGAGTGTGACTGGGAGCAGTGTCTCCAGGGAACACTGCTTGGCCAGGAGTTCCCAGCACACTCAGACCCAAGCCCCCCAAATCTAACCATCACTGCCCTCGGGTTCTGACAGGAAGCAGCTTTAGGGAAGAAGGGGTTCCTTGGGCTTAGTATTAAATTGATACAGTCAGTCCTGGTGAGGAGGGCATGTTTACGGTGGGATGAAGCGGGGGAGAAGCACACGCTGGTGCTCAGCTCACTTGCTGGAACAATCAGACATTCTTGGCAAAAGAGGAAACCTGACTTAGACCTCTCACCTAAAACAAAAGCCAAAACAATCAAGGACACTGAGTGCAGTGGCATCCACACAAGTTTGTGTGTGTGTGTGTGTGTGTGTGTGTGTGTGTGTGTGTGTGTGGCTAAGGCAGGAGGATCTCAATGTAAAGCTCTGTCTGCCTGGGATACAGATGGACAACTTAATGAAACATTGTATCAAAAATAAAATAAAAAGTTAAAAAAAAAAGCTAGAGATGGCAGCTCATCAGTGGAGACCCTTTCCTAGAACCCCCCAGTAAGGGGCTGGGGGCGTGGCTCAACGGTAGAGTCCCGCCTAGAATCTCCCAGTGGGGGGCTGGGGGCGTGGCTCAGTGGTAGAGCCCCTGCCTAGAATCCTCCAGTGAGGGGCTGGGGGTGTGGCTCAGTGGTAGAGCCCCTGCCTAGAATCCCCCAGTGAGGGGCTGGGGGTGTGGCTCAGTGGTAGAGCCCCTGCCTAGAATTCCCCAGTGAGGGGCTGGGGGCAAGGCTCAGAGGTAGAGCCCCTGCCTAGAATCCCCCAGTGAGGGGCTGGGGGCGTGGTCCAGTGGTAGAACACTTGTATAGTATTTGAGAGGTCTTGGCTCAGTTTCCACTATGAAGGGGAGATGGGTAAGAAAATCAAGGACTTAAATGCCTAACAGTAAAATGTTTGATTTATATTAGGAGAAAGAATGATAGTTTAGAGATCAAAAAATGTTTTGTTTTGAGAAAGACCCTTATGAAGAAGATGAAAAGAACAACTGAAGGCCGCTCATACAAAGGGCTCTTGAACACTGCAGAGCACTGAGTGAAGTAGAAAGTGGGCAGAAGGCAAACACATCACTGGAGAGGGTACATATCTGGCAGATCAGCACACAAGATGCTCGGCATGGTTGGCCCTCAGAGCCATGCAAATTACCGCGACAATGAGACAGCACCATGCACCCATCAGATCAGTGAACATGGGAAAAAAAAAAACAACCCAGTGGCAATGCCACATGGCAGTGAGACCGTGCAGAAACTGCAGTACGCATATGCTGCGGCTGGGAACAGGAAACGGACGTACCACATGGCAAGCAACTGTACTGGGCATCGATCCCAGGCAAATGGAAACAAATTTCTATGCAGAAACGTGTATGCTTGAACATACATGTTACATGTTCACAGCCTGAATATTTATAATGGCCCAAACCCAGAAACTCCCCCAGTATTTTTATTTGGGTAGATGGTTAACTAACTTTATCAATCAGCTGCACCTTTTCTTAAAAAAAAAAAAAAAACAAAAAAAAACCAAACAAACAAAAAACAACCCAAACTAAAACAACAAAAACCCTTACACTTTATGAGTGAATGTTTGCCTGAATGTACATATTTATACCATACACGTGTCTGGTGCCTATGGAGGTCAGAGAAGGGATCAGATCCCCTGGAACTGGAGTTACAGACACTTGCGAGCTGCTGTGTGGGTGCCAGGAACTGAGCCTGGGTCCTCGGCGGGAGCAGCCAGTGTCTTAACTGCTCCCTTACTTTTTATTTTTGAGGTGCCGTCTCACTAAGTTGCCCAGGCTGACCTTGGACTTACTCTGTGCCCCAGGTTAGCTGTGACCTTCTGACCCTCCTGCTTTTGCCCCTTAAGCTGTGTTTTCTTGTTTTTCTTTTTCTGTCTTACAGTGGAGAGTGGCTGGGATTGCAGGCCTGTGACACCAGGCCCAGGCCTGTCACATCTGGTACCAGCCAGTTGCTGCCATCTGCAGTCTCAGTCCTTACTGAGGCCCAGGTGTCATCCCAGCAAGCTACACATTCTGGAATCTTCTTTGCCTCTCTTTCATCCTGCCATTTTGCTCATTCATGCTCCTTCCTTTGTTACAAACTCCCATCAATGCCTCCTGGTTCAAATGCCCACTTCCTGGCACGGTCCTCCTGGCTGGGGCTGTGCTCCCCTCTTCTGTTGATGTGCTGCTCAGCCACGTGGCTTGTGGGGTCTCTCTCTAGCACAAGCAAGGGGGAACAACAGGAGCCCTGGCAACTGAGTAGGCCAGACATTCCTCTCGGTACTTTACACACCAGAAGCTCTGGGGACCGTGTGCTAACAAGGGCTGCACAGTGGCCTCTAGAAGGTAAAACAGGGGCTTCCTGTCCCCCTTGATTTTCTAACAGAGGCTTAGCATCCAACATGGCACAGAGTGGGGCTCTCAGGGCACTGTCTACCAGCGAGAACAGAAACTCAGGGTTAGGCCCAGAAGTGTATACTTGGATCAGTCTTCCTTGGGTAAGAACCTCAGGTTTGTTGGACTAGTCCTGGGGCTAGAAGCAAGTGGCTTTGCTCCTTCTTATCATCACTTATAGACCAAGCATTTGCTTTTTGTCAGCTCCAGTACCCTGTGATGGAGACATGGAACAAACCAGCAAGCTGCCAATATCGGAGCAAACTCACGCTCTCCTCACTTGTGCATATGGATATGTGCTATGCCCCATGCTATGCCCGAGTGGCTGGCTTCTCTCTATCATAGGTGGCATGTCCCTGCGGCTGGCCTTTGTCTGTCTTTGTGTGTCCTCTGTCTCCTCTTTCCCCCACTTTCTTTCTTTTTAATCTCTCTTAACTTGGCTTAGAGAAGGCAGGCTGCTTGTGGCCACGGTCACGCCAGGGACCACAGAGGGAGCAGCAGAAGGGCAGAGTTGGTCTCTCCCTTCCTTGGGCCAGGCTTCCAGGAGAAGCACAGCTCAGGTTAGGAGGCTGGTCTCTCCTGAGGGGTTTTCAGTGAGGTAAAGGCTGGGGCACTCGAAGAGACTACCTAGAAACCTGAAAGGAGGTAGCCGGTGGGCTGGTGTATGGCATTTCAGGGTCCTTGGTCAGGGACAGTGATGGGCAGATCTAAGGGCCAGCCATGCCAGAGCAGGCATGGGTCAGAGTCTGGGAGGCTCAGTAGACTGAGCACAGGGGTGGGAAAGAAAGGGGCAGGAAGGGTTCAGGATGAGGCTCACAGCTCTGCCTGGAGGACAGGGACAGGGTGGGACTTCTACTAACATAGGGACTCAGGAGGACCTGGGATACCTGGTCCTGGAATCACATTCAGGGGGCCTTGAATGGCATACTGTCCAGTCTGGGTTTGTTCCAAAGGCGCTGGAGAGCCATGGAGATTTAGGGGAGATGGCTTATGCTGCCAAGTTGGAGTTGGCTCTAAGGGGGAAGGATGGAATTGGAAAGACCATGTGATCTGGATAATACTGATGGCCTGGTTTTGGTGTGTGGGAACTAGAGACAGATGAATGGGATGCTGGGGAGAGGACGGTTTTGCTCAAAGAGCAAAAAAACAACCCAAACAAAGAAACCAAAAAAACCCAAAAAACAAACAACAGACAAACAAACAAAAACAAGAGCCAAGAACAAGTTCTACCAGATCAGCTTAGCTCTGATTTTTGTTGTTCTGTTTCTTTGTTCTAAATTTTAAGGGGACGTTGCCAATACTCTGGTGGTCATTTTCTGACCTTTTTTTGGGGGGTGAGGTTCCATAAACCCCACGACATGGTGGATGAGACAGTGAGGTGCCTTCTCTAGGAATAGACACCTGCAGCGGCAATCGCCACATGATGTCATTTCAAAAGCAAGGGGGAACTCTGACCTTTCAGGAGACGGCTTGTATCTTGCGTAGGTGGCAGAGCCTGGGGTGGAGAAGCTCCCAGAAGGCTGTCGGTAGGGAGGGACTCTGTCGGCCCCTGCTGGTGACGCTGCAAAAGGTGTTTCTGGGAAGCTGACAGGCCTGGAAAGACACAGGAGAGGGGACAGAGGCAGGGTAAGGAGGCATCCCTGAGGAGGAGGAGGAGGAGGAGGAGGAGGAGGAGGAGGAGGAGGAGGAAGCAGTGGTGGCAGCATACAACAGATCTGCCCCTCAAGTCCAGTCAAGTTCTGGAGGCTATCCACCCCTTGGATCTACATGCAAGAAGATGGTAGACAGAGAGTCTGGTCTTCTTTCTCTGTGCTCTATACCCAGTTTTGCAGCCAGGACAGGGGCTCCTGGGGACAACTCTCTGCCCTTTTCTGGCAAAAAAGTTGTTCCTCTGCCCCTTCATTTCAGGAAAATTTAAATACACACACACATATACACACACACATATATACATATACATACATATATATACACACACACATATATATACACACATATATACATATACATACATATACACACACAGACACACGTGTGTATGTGTGTGTATGTGTGTGTGTGTGTGTGTGTGTGTGTATGGTTTTTCAAGACAGGGTGTCTTTGTGTAGCTCTGCTGTCCTGGAACTCACTTTGTAGACCAGGCTGGCCTCGAACTCAGAAATCCGCCTGCCTCTGCCTCCAAAGTACATCACCACTGCCCGGCATGCATATTTTTTAATTAAAATTTTTTTTAGATATATTTACTATTTATTTATTTAGATATATATTTTTTAGATATATTTTATTTGTGTATGACTACTTTGCCTGTATGCATATTAGTAACCGCATGGGTGCCTGGTGCCTGCAGAGGGCGTCAGATCCTTTGGAACTGGAGTTATAATGGTTGTGAGCTGCCCTGTGGGTGCTGGGAACTGAGCCCAGCTACTTGGCTTTTAAGCGCGGAGCCATTTTTCCAGCTCCCTTACTTATTTATTTTTGAGACTGAGTCTCACTATGCAGCTCTAGCTGGCCGGGAACTCACTGCCTAGACAAGGCTGGCACTGAACTGGCTGAGATCTGTAGCCTGGCTTTTGTTACTGTATGGGTTCTTCTTTCTTCCTTCCCTTTCTCCCACCCTTTCAACCCCCTAACACTAGATAGGAGAGGAAAAAGGATAAAGAAGAAGAAAGGAAAGAGACCCCTTAATAAAGTTGGGGGCCTGAGAGGGGGTGGTCCTTAGACCACTTCCTGCTGATCACAGCCAAGTGTGATCTTCACCATCAGGATATATAACTGCTTTTTGATGTCTCTTCTTTGCACACAACTACTTAACAAACTGTGATCACCAACCAGCGACCACTCGGGGCCTATATACCTCTGAACAGTTCCTAGAATTCCAAATACCCCACAACTGCAGAAACTATCTGCTGCTGGCGAAAATCACACCCCTGCTACAGCATGAGGCAAATCATAGTGAGCTGCCGTGGACAGTGAAGCAGCCCATATCCCACATCTGGGAATAAAATGAAAACATAGTTTTATAATAGTGGGTTTTTTTTTTTTAAGATCTACTTATTTTTATATATAAGTACACTGTAGCTGTCTTCAGATGTGCCAGGAGAGGGCATCAGATCTCATTACCGGTGGTTGTGAGCCACCATGTGGTTGCTGGGATTCGAACTCAGGACCTTCGGAAGAGCAGTCGGTGCTCTTACCCGCTGATCCATCTTACCAGCCCCCAATAGTGGATTTTTTTAAAAAGAGACCAAAATGCCAAAATTCTTACTACAAAGATCCGCCTGCCTCTGCCTCCCAAGTGCTGGGATTAAAGGTGTGTGCCGCCTTGCCTGACTGTCTATTTTTACACTTTTTCTTTTTCTTTGTAGAATGGGGGCAAGACTGAGGGCCGCAAGCCTGGCATGCTTCACCTCTTAGTCTCTAATGCAGCCACGTGAGTACCTCAGCTGGGCCTGATGGTCCAGGCCTGTCATCCAGGCTACTGAGAGGTCTGGAGCAGGAGGCTCTTCAGTTTGAGGGTATAGTCTGAATGACCATAGTGAGATCTTGTTGTAAAGAAAGGAGAGTGAGCTGAGGATGTACTCAGTGGGAGAGCATTTGCCCAGCATGCCAACGGACTGAGGTTCAACTCTCAGTATCCTTAAACACGAAATAGTATAAACTAGAGACCAGTATCAAAGTCCCTGAGGTGACTGCCAGCCCGAGAAGCCAGTCCTGCAGGTTCTATTACTGACCTTGGACCCTGCCCCCCTTTTTTTTTCCATATAGAGAGCTTTTTGTACCTGTCCTGGGGCCCTTGGGCCAACCCAGGAATGGGGAGAGAAGGAAGGAATGATGGGGAGAGCAGATGGAGACAGAAGGGTAAGAAAGGAAAATGGCCAGGCATGGTGCACACCTTTAATCCCAACACTCTGGAGGCAGAGCCAGGCCGATCTCTGAGTTCCAGGACAGCCAGGGCTACACAGACAAGTTTTGTCTCAAAAATCCAAAAAAAGAGGGCTGGAGAGATGGCTCAGTGGTAATCTTCCAGAGGTCCTGGGTTCAATTCCCAGCACCCACACGGTGGCTCACAACCATCTGTAATGGGATCTGAAGCCCTTTCCTGCTGTGTCTGAAGACAGCTGCAGTGTGCTCACATATATAGAATAAGTAAGTCTTTAAAAAAAAAATACAAAATAGAAAAAAAAAGAAAAAGAAAGAAAAAAGGAAAATGAATGATGGAGGAGGAAGAGCAATGGTGGGGTGGGGAGGGAGGGAGGGAGAGAGAGAAAGAGAGAGAGAGGGGTGAGGGATGGCTTGCGGGCTGGTGGGACACTGGACAGCAGTGGTGTCCTGGGGGTCCTTACCTCTTGCTGTGCAGTGGCTGGGACTCACGGAAGGGCACCACGGGTGTCTGCTTCGGGAGTCGGCTCAGGGACTGGGCATGGCCGGGCGTGGCAGGGGTGGTCCACTTGGTGGCTGGCAGAGAGTTGTGGGAGGCAGGCCCGCTCCACTGCCAGGGAGCATTGCTACGGTAGGGGGGTCGGCCCCCAGGCGTGGTGGTTTCCGACTCTGTCTTCGGTTCCGAGGTATTCATATCATAGGTCTCTGGCCACCCCCTGGAAAAACACGTTTATTACTTATAAGGTCTGGGCCAGCTAGCGCACAGGCTTTCAACTTGAGAGGGACCGGCTGTCTGGTTAACAGTGGGCCAACTCCAAACCGAGGTGATTCCTTTTAAAGCCTGGGTGGCATCTTTCAGATTAGGGCCTGAAGCTTACATAGAGCTGCTAGACCTGAATCTCCTTTTTCCTCTAGGTCTTGGTTTCTCTTCGTCCCCTCCCTTTTCTCTGGCCTAGGCCTCTAGTCAGCCATTGTTTTCAACAAACCAGCACCTCCCAATACCCCAAGCAGTACTTTGGGCCGGAAAAGCCAATGCCCTCAAAAATCAAAGGACAGTCTCTGCCCTGTTCCCTAGAATCTCAAATGCTTCTACAAGAGAAGCAGGTGACCTACTTTGCAAGGTGGTTAAAAAAAAAAAAAAAAGAAAAGAAAAGAAAAGAAAAGCACATGAAACCCAGAACCCTGGAAATAGATGCAGGCCTGTGTCTGGCTGGCACATGCACCATAGTGCAGCGATCCAGCCTGGGGCACAGCGATCCAAGCTGGGCTGGCAGCTCTGCCACCTCTGCCACACAGTGTGTCACACAGCATGGGAGAGATCCTGAGCTTACAAAAGGCTGAGCTTAGGGAAAAAAAAATCCACCTCTTAGATCACAAGAGCTAAGCTCTGAGAGGCAGGTCCAGAGGACCTCATTCCGATGTTCCTTTGGCCTGAGACACTCAGGCGTGGCTGCTAGAGAGCCATGTCACTGGACCTGAGGACATGTTCCTGTCCCAGGCCCTACTCAGGGTACCTTTCTGCAGTAGTATAGTAGAGCTGACGTTCAGCGTTCCTTATGGTTGTTTTGGGGATCAGGAGCCCCCAGGCACCAGATAGGGAACAATAGGGACACGACCCTCTGACAGAGCCACCAGATAGGCCAGGCTGGCAGAGGTGGAGGAAGGCCACATATCCTGAGAATTGCTATGTGCTCTGAGCCAGGCAGATCTCACCCCTGGATGCTGGGGATGAGCATGTGACCCACACCCAACCAATCAGAAACACCTCTCATCCTAGACAAAGTGACTAGTGTAGGATTGTCACAGGCTTTAAGCAGTTCCTATCAGAGCAGTGAGAGCAACCTGGGAGGCACGTCTGAAATTATAGGGGTGGGGACTTTGCTATGCTCCTACCAGGGACCTAGTGGCTGCTTATGTCATCGCCTGCCGCAGCCAGGTGTGATCTAGGTGCAGCAGTGTATAAAAAGGACTGCTTGCTCCCCCACTCCCCCACCTCTCTCTGTTCCCATGTGTTCCCGACTGGTATTTCTCTCTCTCTCTCTCCCTCTCTCTTTCTCTCCCTCTCTCTCTCTCCCTCCCTCTCTCTCTCCCTCCCTCCCTCCCTCCCTCCCTCCCTCCCTCCCTCCCATCTGTGTCGGTGTCCCCTTCTCTGTCCTCATAGCTCTGCTGCTGTCCGTCCGCCTCTACTACTTCTTCAGGCTCCCCCACCTCAATAAACCTTCTTTATACCAGGTCTATTTCTCAGGGGGACACCTTGGCATGGGCCCCCCAGGAACCTCCTTACACCCGCAGGCTGCTGCCACTGCATTCTATTTTACAGCAGGGGAGTATAAAGATCTATTTTTGCAGGCGTTGCTATGCTGGGGAGACCCAGTCCAGAGCTGTGTCACTTGTGGTGGGAAATTGACTGAAAATGACAGCAACTAAGCTCAAGACTTTGAATTCTGGGTCCTCTGGCCTCTACTTCTAGAGTGCTGGGATTGCAGGTGCTGTGCCGGGGAAATTGAACCCAGGGCCTTCTGCATGTCATATGAGCACTCTACCAACTGAGCCATACCCTTAGTTCCAGTCTATGACCTTCCATATACTGTGGGACTTGTTCACGCCCACACAGCTGCAATAGCTAGAAACTGAGCCAGACTGGTGGCACAGGGGCAGGTGAATCTGAGTTCAAGGCCAGTCTGGTCTATACAGGATTCCAGGCCAGCAAGGCTACATAGTGAGAACCAATGTTAGAGAAAACCAAACCAGGGGGCTGGAGAGATGGCTCAGCAGTTAAGAGCGCCGGCTGTTCTTCCGAAGGTCCTGAGTTCGGATCCTAGCAACCACATGGTGGCTCACAACCATCTGTAATGAGATCGGACGCCCTCTTCTGGTGCATCTGAAGACAGCTACAGTGTACTTACATATAATAAATAAATACATTAAAAAAAAAAAAAAAGAAAAAGAAAAAGAAAAAGAAAACCAAACCAAGCCAAAAACCTAGAGCAAGCAAGCAAGCAAAGCAAGCAATACCTGCGTCATGCCCGGAAGTCGGCACGCCACACCCTCTCCCCACCCTCCTCCAGCTCTCACGCGCTGTCTGCTCCCTCCCTCTTCCATGCTCCCTGAGCCTTGGAGAGGATCCCTAAGCACCCTCTGTACTGTGACTAGTGCCTGCAGTCAGTACTGCCCTCTGTAGAAAGAGGCGTCTGCGACCAAAGCTGACAGCGCCACTACCCACAGGCACCAGTGGGGTTAGTCAGCGGACATTTTGACAGGTACCCCATGCCCCCTTAGCAAACAGCAGCAGTAGGGTTCTCCAGTGGGGCCTCTGGCCTTCCAAGCCAGGGTGGATTCCCTCCTGTGGAGCTGGCCTCAAAGCCAATCAAAGCCACTGACTGCCCCACGCCCACCCCTTCCTGAGACTGGATCTTTCTTCACAGTCTAGGCTGGCCTCGAATTCAGTGCTCTTTACGTGTCACCCCACACTCTACTGCTTCTTTCTCTTTTGTTCTTTTTGGTGTTTGTGGGAGAAGCTTACTCTGCAGCCCTGGCCCTCTGTAGACCAGGCTGGCCTTGAACTCACAGAGACCTCCCTGCATCTGCTTCCTGCGTGCTGGGATTCAAGGTAGCACTACCACATCCAGCCCTGATGGAACCTTCCAAATGTGAAGGCTTAGAGTCTGGGCCATTTATTATTTGGGTACTTGGCATCTTTGAGATCCTCACAGGTTTATTAAACTAACTGCAAGGTTGGGGAGGGGCGTCTGTAGAGAGTAAACAGGGGACTTGCACTTGTTTTTGTAAATAACACAGTAGAGGGCTGGGGTGATAGTTCAGTGGTTAGGGTGCATTTGCTGCTTAATCATGCAGAGCAGAGTTCGGATCCCAGCACAGGGTCAGGTGGTTCACAAACATCTGTAACTCCAGCTCCAAGGGACATGACGCCCTCTTCCTGTGTCAAGGGCACCTGCGCACGCACGCACAGTCAGAGCAGCAGCCTCTGCTGGCCAGAAGCAGAGCTTCTGTCATGGGTTGGCCTGGATAGGCTGGTTTGGTTCTTGTTTGTTCTGTGGCTGTTGTTTCTGACACGCTCTCATGTAGCTGAGGCTGTTCGTGAACTTGATACAACACAGAGGGACCTGGCCTTGAATAAACCCCCCTGCCTCTACCTCTCAAGTGCTGGGACTCCAAGTCCACACCCCCAGACCTTGTGTATGTACTTCCGGGTCAGTCTCTCCCTGTAGGACACAAAAGGGCTTACTCTGCCCTGTCCACTGTTCTATGCCTAGCACTGCAAATGGAGCCTGCATATACCAGCGAGCCCAATAAATGTCCCTGTGCCCTGCTGCTTTCTCGCTTTGTGCGCCATCTAGAGAATGTGACTACTAACACACCCATGGATGCTGGGGAGGGGCACACACGGGACTTATACTGGGAGCCAGTTTCCACAAGACTTTCATTACTCCATTCCCATTGTCATTAGCCCTCTGAAACGGCTTATCAAAGTGGTTCTTAACCTGGAACCTGTTTCTCAGGTCACTTAAGACCATCAGAAAGCACAGATATTACATTATAGTTCATAACAGCAGCAAACTTACAGTTACGAAGTAGCAACAGAAATACTTTCCTGGCTGGAGGTCCCCACAGCATGAGGAGCTGTATTAAAGGGTCGCAGCATTAGGAAGGCTGAGAACCGCTGACTTACACGGTTCCTTCGCCGAGGTCTTGGGGCACCCCTTGCAGCTATCTGGAAGCTGCCAATCTTGGCCCCTCTCAGAGTGATGTTCTTACCTCCGGGGAGTGCCATCTTCAAACGGTGGTATGATGACCACCTTCACAGTGACGGAGGTGCGCAGCAGGTCGATCATCTGGTCATGGCTTAGTGTCACCACAGCCACCTTGCAGATCTCTACCAGTCGGCTGCCTTGCCGGAGGCCAGCCTGCCAGGCAAACCCATAGTCCTCCACTTCAGCCACTGTGCCATCGTACTTCACATGGAAGCCCAGCTGCCCGAGCCCGTTCCGCCGCAGGGTCATATCCACCGTCTCCCAGCCATTGGTCATCACCTGTGGGCAGTGGGTGGGATGAGTCTCAGCTGTTTGGCTCAGAGGCGGGCTCTGAAAACCCTTGTCCAATCAGTCCCCACTGAGAGAGACTGGTGAATGCCACTTGTCTTCCAGGTTGCCACCAGGATCCCAGTCTGGGCTCCTGGATTCTGGGTAGGAAATATTTACGTAACACTCTGTTCAGAGATAGTTCAGAGTGTACAGTAGTCATGGACAGTATTCTCCAAATATTCCTGCTTCTGCCTTCATTCTCAGCCCACTGTAGTCAGCTGTGTGAGCTGTGAGATCAGCAGGCCTGGCCTTTTGGTTGGGGTATTAACTAACTGATTGATTGATTGATTGATTGATTGATTTTGTGGCACTAGGGATATAATATAGGATTATGTGTATGCTAAGCAAATGTCTCCCACTGAGCCACACCACAGCCCCTCACTGGTGGGTTTTATGCAAATGCTCTCACCACAGGATGACATCTTCAACTCCTCACTCGTGGAGTGTGTATGTGAATGTGGTATGTGTGCGTGTGTGTCCCCAGACATGTGTATGTACATGTACACAGAAGGCATCAAGTGTCCTTTCTGGATCTCTGCATTACTCCCTTGAGGCTGGTCTTTCTCTGAGCCTGGAGCCTGCTGCTTTTTCGCTAGGATGGTAGCCAGAGGACCCTGCTGAGCTGTCTGTCTCTCATGTCCAGTGCTGGAGTGAGAGGCCCACATGGCCAAGCCTGGCCTTTTGTGTTGGATGCTGGAGAGAAAGCCTCAGGTCCTCACACTTTTACAAGTGTTCCCACCGAGCCAGCTCCCAATGCGCCCGTCTTCTCTGTGACTTTTAATTTTGAAGCAGGGTCTCTCACTGCCCAGGTTGTCCTTAGATTTTTGTTTTTCCTACCTCAGCCTCCCTCACTAAGGCCTGGGTGAACATTTAATTGCCAGTGTGAGACTGAGTGGGCCTTTTTGGATTCTACCATCAAGACTAGTAATGTTCTAGGTATGGAAGGCTGTCTGGGCAGTTGGAGGCCCCAGGACTAGAAGAGGGTTGCGCAGGGCCCTTGGTCAAACTCAGGATAAACGTGTAATATGACAGACACCCTTGCTGTTTTAGCCAGCCACGAGTGTGTCTGACCTGCACAATGCCCTGAGTGTGGCAGTAAGTGGGGAGCGTGGTGGCTGCAGTGCTGGGGTCTCATGCCGCATGCTCCCACTTGGTGGCATTGTTCTTGGAGGCACAGACCTCCCGGCATGGAGCAGGCGGCCACACAGGTCTCACTTCTCATTTCTTTCAGCTTCACTCATGCACGAAGCCGCAGTGCTTTCGTGTGAGTGTCAGATATAAATACACGCTGACTGGAAGCCCCAGGACCTCAGTCTGCCATTAGTGAATCTTCTTGGGACACCAAAACACTTAACCTTTGCTACGCTACCAAGCTGCCAGGTAGGATATGGTCACTGGTGCTACAGTGACCCGGCCAGTGTGCAGGTCAGCAAGCCTTTCCTTCCTTTTACGTGTCTGCGAGTGTGAAGGCCCCAGGACAGCGGGCGTGCTGAGCTAGCCTTTCCCACTTTATTCCCATGGCACGGGCTCTCTTTTTGAGCCAGACTAGCTTTCTGAACTAAACTTGCTAACAGCGATCAGCAAGCCCCAATCATCCTGTCTCTGTCCTCCACATTGGTGGGGTGCAGGCATGTGCATGGCCACATTGGCGGGGTGCAGGCATGTGCATGGCCACATTGGCGGGGTGCAGGTATGTGCATGGCCACATTTGGCTTTTTATATGGATGCTGGGGGGGGGGGATTGAACTCGAGTCCTCAGGCTTCTGTAGCAAGTGTTCTTACTCACTGAACCATTCTCCCCAGCCTCGGCAACCACTCTCTGATTGCATTTGAGGTCCACTCCTCAGGAAGGAGTGGCCAAAAGCCTTTGGCTTGGGAGGTCATAAGCCCTAGTGGGAAAACTATTTTGCTAAATGGGACATAACGTGCCGGTCAAATCGCCTTCTAAGTGTTCATGGTCTCGCCCATAGATTAGCGCCGCCATCAGCCGTGGTCATAGATGCTTCTTTTTGCAGTGTTTTCTCGCTCCACAGCTGAGGAAAGCTGTGCTGGTGTTAGCTGCAGGAGACTGGACGGCAGTGCTCACGCTAGCTAGCGGCTGTGCCGCCTGCCCACTTACACTTCTATTTTTTGAACTTGTTTTATTTTTGAAGTGAGGCTACCCCTTCACTCTTTATTAGGGTGGTTGTTACTGCTCTGGAAAGCCACTTAGGCAGGACAGACCTCCTCACGAGCCTGGCTGCTAGAGGACGATGCCTGCCATCCATGTGGGTGTGTCACTGATGGGTGTCCCACCCTCAGCTGACCACTGTCCTTGCGCCTGTGGACCCACTACATGGAGACTCAAGCTTCAAGGGAAATAAAAAAAACAAATAAACCACAACACATAGTATTGAGAAGAAAGCAACATGGTAGATGGTGGCGAATGGTTGGATCTTACCAGCCAAGGTTTCAGTTTGAGACCTCAGGGGACACGTGACCAAAAGGCTTGCAGGAAGGGAGGGACTAAGCCATGGAGCAACCAAAAAGAGTTTCAGTAAGAAGGGATAGGCGTACAAAGGCCCTGAGAGTTGTACAACTGCCTAGCGCATCTAAGAGCCTGTGTGTGTGTGTGTGGGGGGGGGCAGGGTGCAGTGGGCAAAGGCTCCTAGAGGGATTAACAGGGAGTGAGCACACAGGCCTCCTTGCCTTCCACCTAGGGTGAGATAACGGTTTGGAACACAGAACCGAGGTGATCAGATCCCCATGCTGAGAACAGATCACAATGGAACAGAGGCAGAGTCAAAGGCGGGAGGGGGGAAGGAGGGGGAGAACTCACGTGTGTGTGTGTGTGTGTGTGTGTGTGTGTGTGTGTGTGTGCTCGCGCGTGCGTGCGTGCGTGCGTGCGTGCGTGCGCGCGTGTACCATGTACACATACATGTGTAGCCTCCTGCAATTATTTGGAAGAGGCTGGGCATGGTGGAACAGGCTGGCAATCTCAGCATTCCCAAAGTTAAGGTAGAAAACCACAGCTTCGAAGCTAGCCTGGGCTACAGAATGAGAGCATGTCTTTCCCCAAATACAGAGCCATGGGGGGGGGGGGGGGGCAGCCTGTGCTAGGGAGTAGGCATGGGAGTGGGGGAAGCAGCTGCAGGTGTCGCAGACAGATAGGGTGTGGATGGGAGAACAGGGGGTCCCTGGCTGATTACAAGTTCCCTGACCTCAACAGAGTAATGTACGTGCGCTTTACTGAAACAGGGAGCATGGGAGCATGGGAGCATGGGAGCATGGGAGCATGGGAGCATGGGGGAGACTGCAGCTTGTAGTGACTGTGAGGTTCCTAGGGTCACTTGGGCAGCCCTGGGAAGATTCTGAGGAAGCAGCTGGAGACCAGCCTTGTGTTTGGATCTAGAATGTCGTGAGTCAGAACGACTTGGAATCAGAGACAATTCTGCTACCTGCAGGCCATATGGGCGCATGTGAGTATCTGTTCCTCTCTGAGCCTGAGTCTCCTCATCTACCAAAGGGAGAGAAGAGCAGCATTTGAGCTGGTGTGAGGACTTCCAAATGTCATGTGCACAACTCACTTGACAAACCAATCATTGATCAGCGCTTACTGAATGCTTACGGCATGCCATCCTAAACTTAAGTTTGAGATTAGAGGAGATCAAACAGAAGGAGACCCCCAGGGTTCAAACCTTACCTTTCTCACCTGATAACTGACCAGGCCCACCCCTGCTCGGCTACCCAGCTCATACGAAGTTGGGTATGTTTGGACCGGTGGTGCTGTGAATAGGGCCTCATTTTCTGTCAGGAGACTGACACACAGGCTACAGTGGTTTCATGAAGATGTATGAATTGTGAAGTCAGAGAAGCTGAGATTGGAGTTTAACCAATGCCACCCGAATTTAACACAGAGCGATGCTACTGGGAGAGGTCATGGCCAACCAGGTCAAGGAAGCTTGACTTGGCAATGTTAAGTCACTGAGCCGTTAAAACTTTTGTATCATGTATGTATCCTTGAGTAGGAATATAACTTGATAGAGTACTTACTTGCCCTGGCATGTTTAAGACCCTGGGTTTTATCTCCAGCACCATAAGGCAGGGTCAGGGTAAAGGCTGAAAAATCGTACATTCATTCCTGGTGGACAACTCAACTCTTGGCCCAGCAAATGAGTGGTAATGACAGCCTGGAACATTGTGCTGAGAAGAGCTGAGGTCATACCTGAAGTTCATAGTGTACTGAGGTCAGCACTGAACTTCATAGAGTCTACTGAGGTCAGCACCGAGGGGGTGGTCTTTGACAGGATTGGTAGCGGCATGCCAAGCATGCCAAGCATGCCAGAGAAAGCCATATTCTACAGTAGTACAGGGGTCTAGAGACCAGAGCTCCAAATCACCAGTCTTGCCATTTTCTGGCTGTATGACCAGCAGACACACTTAGACTCTGTGTCATCCTGTAGCTACAGGACATGGGGGAGGGTCAGCAGCCTAGAGCAGAAAGACTTCATTAGCTCACAGCCCACCACAGCAGAGAGGCTGCAGTGACAAGAGGGTGACAAGTGCATGCTCACCAGTACTTAGCTCATCTTCTCCATTTGGAAAAGTCCAAACCCAGGGAATGGTGCCACCCGCTATAGATCCTGCTGTCTTAGCAGTGTCACAGGCATCCCCCACAGGTAAGCCCATAGGCCCTTCTCCCAGTCAAGCTGGTGACCAACATTAAACAGTATAGTTGACTGGATGTTTACTTGAAAGCAGAAATAGTCATCATCCCACGTCAGCGCTGGGGCCAGAGCTCACTGGGAAGAGCACTTGCCTAGTACACCTCAGGGCCCTGGCTCAACCCCTGGTACTGGGGGGTGGGGGGAGCGGGGAGAGGAGGAGGAGGAGGAGGACGGGGAGGAGGAGGAGGAGGAGGAGGAGGAGGAGCCAGGCAGTGGTAGAGCACAGAGGCAGGCGGATTTCTGAGTTCGAGTCCAGCCTGGTCTACAGAGTGAGTTCCAGGACAGACAGCCAGGGCTATACAGAGAAACTCTGTCTCAAGAAACCAAAAAAAATAAATAAAAAAAAAAAAAAAAAAAAAAAAAAAAGGAGGAGGAGGAGGAGGATTAGAGAGATGGCTCAGTGGTTAAGAGCACTGACTGCTCTTCCAGTGGTCCTGAGTTCAATTCCCAGCAACTGCATGGTGGCTCACAATCATCTGTAATGGGATCTGATGCCCTCTCCTGGTATGTCTGAAGACAGCTACAGTGTACTTTTATATATAAAATGGAACCACAGACTCCACAGACTTCTCCAGAGCAATGTGGCTGAAAGGTTCACCGGACCATGCGTGTGTGTGTGTGTGTGCGTGTGTGTGTGTGTGTGTGTGTGTGTGTGTGTGTGTGAGAGAGAGAGAGAGAGAGAGACAGAAACAGAGAGACAGAGGAGAGATAGAGAGAAACAGAGAGACAGACAGATAGAGACAGAGAGAGAGAGAGACAGAGAGAGAGAGAGAGAGATTGATTGATTGATTCTTAGGGCATGTTACGCCTGACTGCCTGGGCCAGGGAAGGTACTACAATACTTCTGGAACCTTCTGCCAAACACGCAAGACACCCACTGTTGGCCTCTCTTTCTTACCTTTAGCCTCTGGACAATGTCCCTGATGTCCTCCACAGAACCCTCTGCAGCCTGTAGAAAGATGTGGTCCCCTCGGCCATAGAAGATTTTTATTGTAGAGGAGTCTGGGGTCCAGCCAATGACGTCCCCACAGTAGCAGTTGAACACCACCTCCTTGGTGCGCAGGTCCAGGAGCACTACAAACTCATTGGAGATCCCCAGAATGCAGTCAATCTCTGAGCCCTGGGCGTAGTCCTGAGCAGCCACCCGCCAAGCGATGGCCCCAGCACTGTGCTGTTCTGCTCCTGCCCTGGCCTTCGTCTTCTCCTTCTTTTTGGAGGTCAGGGAGATGAGGTTGAACTTGCCGGAGGAGTCAATGGGGGTGTTGGAGACACAGTTCTCAGCTAGGTCCTTCAGGTACTCCTGACGGGTCCTGGTGGCCATCGTGTGGAATTTGTCGGATTTGTGAGCAGCATTCTCAGCATTAATTACCTTGGCTAGCAAAAAGTCTCTGAAGACGTCAGACTTGCGGAATGTGGTTCCATTAGGGATCGGGGGGCCAAAGGGAGGAGCGTCTTTGGATCGGGTCACAGCCATGCTGAGGAGGGAGAAACCATTTAGAGGAAAAAAAATGCAACTCCTTTTTTTTTTTTTTTTTTTTTTTTTTTTGGGTTTTTTTGAGACAGAGTTTCTCTGTATAGCTCTGGCTGTCCTCAAACTCAGAAATCCGCCTGCCTTGCTTCCCAAGTGCTGGGATTAAAGGCGTGTGCCACCACCGCCCAGTGTGACTCCTTAAAACTGATAGGATATATACTTGCAACCCCAGCACTTGGGAGGCGGATGAAGGATCAGGAGTTCAAGGTTGGCCTGGGCTACTAACTGTCTCTAGCCAGGGTGATGGCAAGCCAGGTGTGACCAGCCTGGTCTACAGAGTGAATTCCAGGACAGCCAGGGCTACACAGGGAAACCCTGTTTTGAGTACCCCAAACCAAAAAAAGAAAGAGCTAAAGAAAGATCTTTTTGTCTCTCTCCTGTCCACCATGCTGGGAATGGAACTGTGGAGCTATAGCTGGGTAAGTACTCTGCTACTGAGCCATACCCTAGCCCTGGGGTTTATCTTTTATGAATGGAAGCATATATCTAATCAATAAATTATACTGCAAAGTTAAAGAACATGTTTTAGAGTATATATACATATATAGTATATTATATATATTACACACACACACACACACACACAGCGCTGGGGATCAGACCAGGGGCTCACACATACAGAACAAGCGATTTACTACTGAGCTGCATCTTCAGCCATCCTTGGTTTTCTGAGACAGTCTCATTATGAAGCCCAGTTGGCCTTGAACCTGAGACACCCCATCTCAACTTCCTGAGAGCTGGGATTACAGCGATAGGCTCCGGATTTCATCTACTCTTGTTTTACATAAACGATGTGTTAGATTACAGCAGGGGAAAAACAAACAACTTTCTGTCCTCTCTACTGCCCCAGTCAGATGCAAGCTTACTGCCCTTTCCCACTGATCATATATGATTCGGTTTGGCCAATGTCTTTAGAGTGAGGGGCTTGAACTGTGTGAGTACAGGAGGGATGCAGGGACCTGTACTTCTACACTCTTGAGTTGCAACGGCATGGATAGGCCCCGGGGAGAGCCTACTGCTCCTAAGAGGTGAGGAAAATCTGGGACAGGCTTGGACAGGCGCTGAGTCAAAGGGAAGGGGCTTAACTTGTGGGCTGAGACCGCTTGGTGGGGTGGTGGTGCTGGTAAATGACACATAACAGGTGCCCTGCGTATCAGACACTTATATAACAATTCACAACAGTAGCAAAATTATACTTATGAAGCAGCAGTGAAATGATTTTATGGTTGGGGGACACCATAACACGAGGAGCTAGATTAAAGGGTCGTCATGTTAGGAGATGAGAGCCGCCGGTCTAAGGCACAGGTCAGAGCTGACGTTCGTTCCTGTGGTGTACCATCAGTGTCGGGCTAGCTGACTGGATGTGGAACGTGTGTGCGTGTGTGTGTGTGTGTGTGTGTGTGTGTGTGTGTGTGTGTGCGCGCGTGTGTGCGTGCGTGTGTGATTTAGTTTTTAAAAAATACTTGTTACTAATATACTTTGCAAATCATATCAACAAAGATTTTTTAAATCTAGAGCTAGTATGGTGGTGCATGCTTGTAATCCAAAAACTTAGGAGGTAGTGGCAGGAGGATCAGGAATTGAAGGTTATCTTTAGCTTCATAGCATGTTGGAGGCCAACCTGGGATTCATGAGACCCTTTCTCAAAAGAATAAGTGAAATAAGTAAGTACACTGTAGATTATATAATGCCCTGTGCAGCTCAAATGCAGTACAATGCCCGCAGGCATTTGGCTGACCTCCGTAGCACCCTCCCGTATCTCGACAGGGAATGGTGTAACATTCACCCATCAGTTTGACGGGGCTCCTGGATGCTCCTCTCAGCTTTGAAGATATAGCGATTCCAGACTTTCTACGACTGCTGACTGAGCACACACATGAACAGACACTGGCAAAGACAGAGAGTGGTGGGCCAGGGCGGGACTGAAGCTCCTGCTTGAGACGGTAGCGTCTGGGGGTGGGGGTGGGGGTGGGGCTGAAAGAGTGACAGCTAAGACCCCAGTCTGGGGGAAAACACAACAGACAGAAGGAACAGCATGTGGGATAGCCCAAGTGGGAAAGAGTACATGCAGAAGGAGGCAAGCCCAGGGTCAGAGCTCAGGCGACAGGGACATGCCACACATGGCCCCGGAGGTATCTCATACTTCCCATCTTCCATGGTCTGGGAGAAGGAAGGCCTCTATACCTGGGGTCCCAGAGGCTCAGGCTTAAGTGAGTTTGGCCAACAGGAGTCACTGGTGAGAGGAAAGATGCTGGGGTGCGCCAATGTGCAATGAAGTGATGTGAGGAGAGGCCATCTATACTGTATCACTTCTTGTATCGTATTGTCTATTGACGATGGGGTGTAAGCATGCCCTACAATGCCTATGCAATGGTTTAACCAACTGAGCTCATATTTCCCTGAGTGTGTCCCCGCTGCTATATACAACTATATTCACCTTTCTCCTTTCCTTCTTGCCCAGCCATGATAGCTGGTGGGGGCTTTGGGCTTTGGTTTTGATATCTTATTCACAGCCACGGCTCTTGCTACATGGCCGCTTTCCCAGGGCCACAACTCTCACCAGCTTCTAGAAACTTCTCTCATGCCCATTGGTTTGTGGGGTAGGCAGAACTGGTTCCTTGCTGTCTCATGTCCTGGATACTCTAGTTCCCAACAGTCCCCTCAGCCATCCACACTGTGAGTCTGTTATCAGCCTTCTGTTAAGTCCTTGGTCGTGGCAGCAGTGACTTCAGCTTCTCTCTGGCTCCATAACAGAAAGAGATGCATCTGCAAAGATCACTGTGGCCACCTCCTACGGCACTGAGCAAGGGCAGGAGATGAGCAACCATAGAGCCCTAAAGACTGGCCTGACCCCTGCTTTTCTTTTCTTTTTTTCTTTTCTCTTTTCGAGACAGGGTTTCTCTGTGTAGCCCTGGCTGTCCTGGAACTCACTCTGTAGACCAAGCTGACCTCGAACTAAGAAATCCGCCTGCCTCTGCCTCCCAAGTGCTGGGATTAAAGGCGTGCACCACCACTGCCCGGCTGACCCCTGCTTTTCATCTCTATCTCGAGGCAGTGTCCGTTCCTGAGTAGGAGGGCCACACATGTGACAATCTGGGCTCAGTGGGTTCTCTAGCACCAGCCCAGGTACTCGTTACTAACTAAAGTAAGTATGGTGTGTGGACAGACATAGGGAGGAGAAAATGATTCTCACCAGTAAGCAAGGGTATGTGTGACCACAGAGGGTTGTGACGATGCCCCAGCCAGGTCAACCAGGATGGCTGTCTCAACTCTAAGGGAGCGGCTGACTCACACGGAAGAGCTCTGTGACTTCCCCTGGCACTCAGCGGCTTACTGACAGAATGGCTTTCCTCACCATCCCGACTCACAGCTGTTAAGTCATGAGACTGTAAGCTGATGAAGGTTCTGAGCAACAGCAACAGCTGGAGGAGTTAGGCGTCTTTACAGCCCTCAGGCTCAGGGAAGATGCTGGTGGCCAAAGATGAGAACTCACTGCATGACCAGGAGATGTGCGGCCACCAGGCCTCCTTTATCCTCTACAGGCCAGCAGGAGCGTCTAGGACATGTGCAGTTATTGATTCAACTATGGCTTTCACGGTGCCTACAGTGTGGGTCCCCAGTCCTTCAAGGCCCTCTGATGTGTTAGCCGGGCACGGGGGCACACACCTGTAATTCCACCACTTGTGAGGAGGAGAAAGAGGCAAGAGTCCAAGGCCAGCTTTGAAAACGGAGTGTGTGGCCAGCCTGGGCTGCATGATGCCCTTGAGTACATGGACACGCACGCATGCACGCATGCACGCATGCACGCAGGAGGCCAGGTGGGGGGACAGGGCAGGCTGGCCTTGGTTTTCTTCTCACAGCTGGGGGAGGCACTGAGGGTCGGTCTGCCCAGAGAGTGGGTGCCTTGGAATTAGTAAGGTTGTATCACTAACATTTTCTTTCTTTAAAAATCAAGAAAAGAGGAAACAGGGAGGCAAGGAAGGCAAAGTGCTGACACCTGTTAAATCTGCCGGCAGGGCACATGGGTGTCTGTGCCATTATTTTCTGCACTTTTCAGAATGTTTAAAGTATTGCATAATAAAAGTCTTTTCAAATTAAACTGCACCCCCCCCCCCAAAACAACAACAAACCCAAAAAGTCAGGGAAGGGCTGCATGTGAGGAAGAGTCACCTGCGGACCAAGCCTGAGCTTGTCTGGAGAAGCGGGAGGTGGGAGCAGGCTACTGGGACTACAAGGTAGGGGGGGAAGGCACAGAGAGGAGGACGAGCGCTGAGCGCAGTGGCATATCCCTGTTATATTCCTGTATATATTCCCTACATTCGGGTAGCTGAAGCAGGAGGATCACATGTTTGAGGCCAGCCTGGGCTATACAGTTGAGTTGCAGGCTAGCTTGTGCTACACAGCAAAACTCTGTCTCAAAAAAGCCAAGGGCGTGGCTAAGGTTATAGGTCAGAGGTATAGCACTTGCTTAGTATGAGTGAGGCCTGTGTCCAGGAGTCAACACACACACACACACACACACACACACACACACACACCAAAACAACCAACCTACTGTACCAAGTCCCAGAGAAATCCTGACTTAGGGTGCTTGGACATATTAAGTTGGTCATGGTGGCTCAGGTTTATAATTCCAGTACTTGGAAAGCTGAGGCAGGAGGATGACTATGGGTTTGCGACTAGACTGAGACCGGCATGGCTATGTGGAAGTGTCTACAGAAACAATATAAACCAAGCCTCAGAAATAAAACACAGAAAGGGTTCAGGGGTGAAGTCTTGCCCGGCATGGACATGGCCTGCATTTGATTCCCTATCCTGTGCCACTCCCCCGCCAAAGTCAAAAGGACTGAGGAGGGAGGGGGGAAGGGCCACCTGGCTACCTCAACTTTCCTGCTGACCTCTCAGGCACAAGCAGGCTGCTTCCTCTTCCCTGGCACCAGTGAGCATCTGTCCTCTGTCACCCAGGCTACCTTTCAGGTGCAGAGAAACAGTTCAGAGTCTAAGGTGCCAGCCACTATCCTGCAACTGCGACAGTATGTTCCAGTAACAAGGGAGGTGGCCTTGGGCCAGGGCAATGACCAATGGTGCTGGTCCCCGGCAGCCACTGGGCAACGCGTCCCACACAGCAGCTCACATCAGCTGCATGCTGTTCAAGTTATTAAATACTGCCAGCTCTAGCGGGACCAAGTCTATCAGTGTACATGGTCAGGGGCCCTCACTCCCCGACTTCCACTACAACCATTTCCTAGACAGCTCCATGCCTGATGGTGACTGCAATGAGTGCAGACACAAGGTGACTCAGTGCCAGCAAACTGTCCCAATGCCTGTCCTTGGAAGACAGTGGGAAACTGTCATGTATCCACTCAACAGAATTCTGGAATGCGAAGACCTTGGAGACTGCTGAGTAGAAGCCCCTAGGCTCTACAACAGATGTTCTATGCCAGCCAGCACTTGTGCTGACATGGAACACTACACGGACTAGAGACAGAAGCAACACTTGTGGTGAGGACGGCTGGGCAGGAGGCTGATGTAGCTGCCCGCCTGCCTGCCCTCCTGTACTCTTTGGATTTTATACCAGGCTCAAACAATGGGAAACAGTGCACCTGCCCCAGTCCCCATGGTCTGGGCCTGGGTGGCTGGGTCGGTGCTTCTGAGGCCCTAGCTCTATCCTGCTCTAGTCTCCAGGGGCTTCCCCTTTATTTTCTGGGGACAGCCACTATAAAGGACAGGCTTGAGGCCTAGCTTACATGTCTATGTGGGAACTAAAACCCCTAATTCCACATGCCTATCATCCTAACACTCAGCCAGGAGGATTAGGAGTTTGAAGCCAGCCTGGGCTACACAGTGAGACTTTGTTCCCAAAAACCTTCCCAAACCATACTCCTCAACAATACCTATAAGCAGGGCCCCCGTGTAGGTGGTTCCAGAGAGCTTCCACCCCAGCTTTGCTAGGGTCTGCTAGGTCATCACCCCTGTAGCTCTCTGTTCTCATATACAACACCAGGCCAGGCACTGAGCTCCCAGAGGCATCTGACTGCAGCCAGGCCAGAGGGCCTCCACAGAGGCCTCTGTTCAAGTCCCAGTGACGTGTGGTTGTTTTCTGTCTCTCTTGCCCTCACTGAGACAGGGTCTCGAGTAGTCCAGCTGGCCTTAAACTTGATATGAGGATGACCTTGAACTTCCGATTCTCCTGCCTCCACCTTCCACACACTGGAATTAAAGGAATGCACCACTGTGCTTGGTTTGTGTTGCACTCAGGACTCTGTGCATGCTGGGCTATGCTTTCTGTGAACTGAGCTACACTCCCAGCCCCATTGATTTCTTTTTTCCTTCTATGGCTGGGAAGATGTTAAACTGAGTGCTGCCAGAAAATGAAGCTCCCTTCAGGACCATGCAGCCCCCAGCTGAGCCTTCCTATGATGGGCCCAAGAGCCAATACATATGAGGATAAATAACTTCC
The DNA here is from genome assembly GCA_019843815.1 of Montemys delectorum. Taxonomy (NCBI): domain Eukaryota; kingdom Metazoa; phylum Chordata; class Mammalia; order Rodentia; family Muridae; genus Montemys; species Montemys delectorum. Next base: position 34,309 of record JADRCD010237703.1, on the reverse strand, counting down.
TGTGAGCCAGGATGAGGCGGTTTTCCACTACTTACAAACAGAAAGTTTCAAAAATATAGGCCCTGATGGGAACCAAGGAGCCAGGAAGAGAGGTGAGGTGGGTTCTGAGACTAGGTCCATCCTCCTCAGCCTCTCAGGGCCTGGCGGTGGTGGCCAGGACACTGGTAGCCATACCTATAGCAGACATTCTCAGTGCAGGGGTTATGGGCTCGGACGATGATGAAGACGTGCTGGAAGTGCGAGCGGATGTTCTTAGGGGTGAAAGGTAAGGCGCCGGGCTCCTGGAAGATGATCGTCACAATGTCATTCCCTATGTGCCTCTTCCTCAGCAGCTGGAAGCAGAGAGGGAGGAGGTACGGGTCACAGGCCAGCTCTAAGAATCCTACCCAGACTGCCTTGCTGGCTTACCATACCCACGCCCACCAGAGGGCGCATGTGAGCACCCGAGTCAGGCCTTGCCGCTGGAAGCTCAGAGCCCTTCTGGCTCCTTCTCATTCAGGGGAATGGACAAAGCCAAGAAGCCCCCCACATGTGGCCTCTAGCCTCTGACACAGCCTGTTCTCCTCCTCACCTGCCCGGATGCTCTTCAAACATTCCAGGAAAGCCTTCCTCTTGAAAACAGTGGGAATGGCTGCCCCTGCTGCCCCGGAGCCCCATATGGCTTCCTTCCTCCTTAACTCCTCTTGGAGGGATTTCTGTCATCCACAGCAGATCTCTAAGATCTGTCCTGCCCTGGCATCCCTTTCTTTGCCTTTTTGTCTTCCTTATCTGATATTTATGGCTGCACTTTTCACAGAGGCTCTCCCTCCCCCTAATTCCTCATTTATCTCTTCCCATTCAGGTTGTCAGTGACAAGAAAATGGGACATTGTTTTGACTGTTGCTTGTAACCATGCCCTTAGTTCCTAGTAAAGAGCTTGACAAACTGGAGTGCTTGGTGAATCATATTTACTGCAGGAGGACCCGAGTTGGAGACCTTGGATCTGCTCAGGCCATATGGACAATAGCAGACTCTGACCAGAATGCATAGGTAGGGTCAATCCTAGGAGGCTCTCTCTCCTGGACTCCCCGGAGTCGAGGTTCAGGCCCCAGGGAGCCATGTCCTCTCTCCCCTGCTTCCATCTCCAGAATGCGTGTCTTCAAGGTGTCGTCCTTACTCAACAAGACTACATCTGACATCCCCCACACTTTTTTTTCTTTTTTGGAGAGCGGGCAGGGGAGAAGGGTCTCACACAGTCCAGACTAGGTCTCAGACTCAGTGAGCAGGAGAGGATGATCTATAACTCTTGATCCAATAAAGGAGTTGGTCACCATAGCTGAGTTCTGTTTTGTCCTTAACTAATTTTTTTTTGTTTGTTTGTTTTGTTTTTTGTTTTTTGTTTTTTTGTTTGTTTTTTGAGACAGGGTTTCTCTGTGTAGCCCTGGCTGTCCTGGAACTCACTGTGTAGACCAGGCTGGCCTCGAGCTTAGAAATCCGCCTGCCTCTGCCTCCCAAGTGCTGGGACTAAAGGCGTGCACCACCACCGTCCGGCCTGTTTACTTTGAGATAGCTTTCCTAAGTTGCCCAGACTGACCTCAAACCACCAAACTGGGCAATCTCCTGACTAAATTACTTTATGCAGCCTGCTCTTTTTCATTTGTTTATTTTGAAGCAGGACCGTCTCTGTAGCTCTGTTCTGGAAGTCCTGAAGTAGACCACAGTCTAGAATTCACAGACATCCGCCTGCCTCCATCTCTCTAGTGCTGGGATTAAAGGCATGTGCACCAAAGACTTTTAAATGTTTTTGTTTTTATGTGCATGTGTGTGCTGAGTGCCCTCAGAGGCCAGACGAGGGTATGAGATCCCCTGGGACTGAAGTTAGACAGTTGTAAGACACCGTGTAGATGCTGGGAATTGAACCTGAGTCCTTTGAAACAGCAGTTAGTGCTCTGGAGCAGTGAGCTGTCTCTCTGACCCTGCGTCTGTTAGCTCTCTAGTTCTTTATGCATCTGAACGGCAGAGATGAAGTTGCTAAATAAAAGAGTTGCTTTCTGTGGCTGACCCCACTTGAGGCTTTCCTCCCAGTCATATCTTAGCTTCGTGACCTTGCTGAGCCTTCCCCAAACCCGAGTGGCAGTGACTTACATGGCTACTTTCCATAAGATGGGAAGTGACCTGCCTTCTGTCCTGCAGGGATGAAGGCAAAAGGGTGGGACCCCAACTCGCTTTTGATTTTGACTTTGCAGGACAAGCTTTCTCCAGTCCCTGGTACTCAGGAACAGGCCCCCTGCTTCTTGAAGGTATTGGCTGTCTCATGCTCAGGGTCTGCACATGGAAGCAGGCATCTTTTCTAGAATCCATGCAGTATCATCAGAACCGTGTTGCCAATGTGTGGAGGAAGGACCTGTGGCCCAGAGAGGTGCCGTCACTTTCCTGAGGTCACACAGCAAGCTGGAGGCAAAGAGCTCAAACTTATGTTTGATTCTGATGCCAATGCCCTTGAGAGTGTGTTATTAGGATATCCTTAGGAAATGGCCTGTATTTTGACTAGTTTTGGCCTACAGAATCTACATTGTGACCTGTCCTAAGAAATGAAAAAACAAAAACAAAAACAAAACAGAAACCAAAACCAAAACAACAACAGCAACAAAAAACCAAAAACCAAAAACCTATGTTCTAAATTCTTAGTGCTCTGGGTTCCTACCCACTAGAAAGGAGCTCCACTGTCCCACGGGCTCAGTTGGCTTGCTGTGCCCCAGAGAGGGGGCTGTCACGTGTGCAGTCTCCCGCAGCCCCCTGGCCATAGGTGTCTACTGTTATCTCCCAGCACCTGGTCCCTGAACCATTTGCCCTTTCCAGGATGGCCATGTACTTCATTCAGGCCCAGTCTCTCTCCTCTGTGTGGCCAAATGGTGGGACGAGAGCAGAGACTGTGGGGCGCATCTCCACCGTTACTACGAAGACCTGTGAATGAAGCCACTGCAAAAAACAGTGGAGGTGAGGACTCTCCTTTTCTGTTTGTTGTTCGTTTTTCTCAGGGCAGGGTTTCCCTGTGTAACCCTGGCTGTCCTGGAACTTGTTCTACCGACCAACATGTCCTCAAATTCTAGAGATCCGCCTGCCTCTGCCCTTGAGCACTGGGATCAAAGGTGTGCGCCACCGTCATCTGGCCAGAGGTGCGTACTCATCAGACTCTTTGAACCTCAGGACCCAGCCATACCTAAAGCCAGCTTTGCTTGTGCCAATTTGGTTTAAGTTTGAGGTGGAATTCTGTTGACTCGTTTATTTCTCTCACTCTTAAAACTGGTGATGAGGGCTGGAGAGATGGCTCAGTGGTTAAGGGCACTGGCTGTTCTTTCAGAGGTCCTGAGTTCAAATCCCAGCAACAACATGGTGGCTCACAGCCATCTGTAATGGGATCCAATGCCCTCTTCTGGTGTGTCTGAAGACAGCAATTGTGTACTTACATACATAAAATAAATAAATAAATCTTAAAAAAACAAAGAACAAAAAAACCAACAAAACAAACAAACAAACAAAAAGCTGGTAATGAGCTGGGCATTGGTGGTGTAACGCCTTTAATCCCAGTACTTGGGAGGCTGAGGCAGGCGGATTTCTGAGTTCGAGGCCAGCCTGGTCTACACAGTGAGTTTCAGGACAGCCAGGGCTACACAGAGAAACCCTGTTTCGAAAAACAAAAAACAAAAACAAAAAAATGGTGATGAGTCAAGAGACACCTAAAAGGAGATGGGTCAGCTGGAGGTAAGTAGAGTGGCGAGGGCCAGCAGGAAGACGTGGAACCAGACAGGCACTGGATCACATCAAGCGCTATCTAGAACTCTCAGGGAAATGACTGTGGTGCAGAGGGTCTCCAAGACCTCCATTTGATTCACAGGACCACCCCAAGAGAGCCATCACTGGGCAGATGGCCTGGCTGGTGGCCACCAGTCTTGAGGAGGGTGAATGCACACTAACTGGGCCCTGCTGGGGACCACTGACCTGCTGCCTGTTGTTGGGAGTGTAAGGGAGCAGGGTGGAGACGTGGAACATGATCTCGTAGTCCTGGTACGTCGTGTAGAGGGAGTGGGTCCCCGTGGAGTCCGCTGGGATAGAAACGGCAGTTAGTACCACTGTCCCTAAGCCTCTGGGTGCCTGTTGTATCCCACAGGCCATCTGTTAGTTTTTTAACTCAAGGCTTTTACTTACATTCACTCTTTAAAAATGAAAGAAATATAAAAGAAATCTCCTATTATATAATTGCTTTGTTTTTTTAAAGGCAAAGTCTAGCAATGCAGTCCAGGCTGGTCTCAAATCAGTCTTCGCGGCTCAGCCTCCTGAGTGCTGGGTTACAGCGTGTGCCACCATGCCCGAGTGTCTTTAGAGTTTACTGTCAGCCAGCGAACCCTCAACATCCTGCCACGCTCTCACAATACCTGGACTTAAAAGGCACCCTTGAGCGCATATTCTCCTGAGGCTCACTCCATGTGACAGGTGGCCTTCACCCTCGTCCCTGCTCTGCAAATATCACGCAGTCCCATGGAGCTCCGGGGTACCCTCTGGGTGCCCATGGTCGTGCCCGGGCCTCACGTCTGATGTCCACCGCACAGTGTGCAGAGTGTATGGCTAGGAGCGGGGCCGCTGAGTCACACACGAGGGCTAACCTCAAACCTCCCTAGCACACGGCCTGCTGCTTTCCGGGTCCGGGCGCTGTTCATCCTGACAGTGGTGCTGAGGACCTCCCACTGGCACCACTACACACTCACCCTGGCATCACCAGACCTTGGGCCTTGTCAGGCAGACAAGCAGGGGTGGCTCTCTGACATCTCAGTGGTCCTTACTTAACAGATTTTTTTTTTTTTTTGGTGGACTCTAGGGCCTGTTAGGGAAGTGCTCCATCCTGAAGCAATACCTGATGCCTACCCCTGCCCCCACTAACTTATTATCTTTCTATCTACCCGTCTGTCTACCCATCTATCAGCTATCTATTTTTTGAGACAAGGCCCTGGCTGACCTGGAATTCACTACGTAGACTAGGATGACCTCACACTCAAGAGGGTCTGCCTGCCTCTGTCTCCCAGGTGCTCCCCACTTACTTTTGACATCCAGCTGGGCAGCATACTTGGTAAAGCCCTTCAGACAGACCTTTTCGCCCAGGAGGTCCAGGAACTCCTCGAAGGCAGGGCCGGCCTCCTCGTTGTTGTACATCTCCTCCTCAGAGCTCTGGCCGGCCTTGCAGTACAGGATGCCGACCTTGTGTTTGCGGCACAGCTGTGTGGGCGGGAGAGCGGAGCAGGTTCAGGGAGGGTCCAGGGAACGGGACATCGGGAATCCTGAGCGCTAAGCCCAGGCGCTGCTGGGACCACTTGGGAATTCAATGCACAGCCTGTGAGGAAGGAACCGGTATGGGGCATGTCCCAGAGAAGCACGGGGAGGTACACACTCTGCCATCTGTCTTTACATGGCTGAGCTGGGAGCTGGGGCTGGCTTCCTATAGGAGATGACTGGGCATGGGATGAGCCTGTGCCAAGCAAAACCTCAGCTACTTGGGGGTCTGCACATGTCTGGAAGTCCAGAAGCAGTGCCAGGGGCTATGGACAGGCCAGATGGCAGTGAGTGGGTCTGTGTTTGTGCGCTGGCGCGTCTTCTCTCTCCCGCTCTCTTCATAGAAACCTTGTGGTGTCAATCTCATTCCCAGGCTGTTTCTATGACACTGCTCTTGGTACCCTTACAATGTGCTGATGGCTCTCTCCTGTTGCTACTTGTTATAAATAAACGCAGAGCTGGAGACAGACAGGGCTGGAGGAGTGGGGCTGAAGGGGGGGGGAGGGGGCCTCAGCCCCGGCTTACCCCTTGCTCATCGAGCTTCAGTAGCTGCTCTGTGACTTTGGGAGTGTTGAGGGCCAGTCGCAAGCAATGGATGTTGAGCTCTGGGATGACGTACTCCAGTGCATCCTTCAGGGGCAGGCCCCGCCCTGTCCCGTGCTTGGTGGCAGTAGGTGTGGCATCCTCTAGAATGGAGCCCCGCAGCGTGATGAGCTGCTCAACAGAGAGAAGGGATGGTCAGGGGTGTCTGGGGGCTTGGAGAGGGTCCTGCCTCCACAGACAGGTGTAGCCAGGCCTGCTGCTGTGCTTCTGTAATTCCAGGGGATTAAGAGATGGGAGGCTGAATACAGAGGACGAGCCAGGACTCGGATTTGTTATCTCCTTCCTGTGATCCTGACCAAGGGACCATGGGTCTCTGAACCTCAACCTTCTCTTCTGTGGGACAAAGGCAGGCAATCCTAAATGAAGAGGAGACTCAGTGAGACAGCCCATCTTCCTTGGTTCAGTACACTCACTGGCCACTGCCTCCTGTGTGCCAATACATTCTAAGCAAAGACCCCGGAGAACTGACAGGTGGGAGGGGTGGGGGAGTCTATCAGGAAGCAGGGCCCTGGATGAACCAAAGAGGCTCCACAAGGAAGGGGCTTTTAATCGCTCCTGTGACACTGAGGTATAGACGAGTCAGTGTTTGCTCATAGAGACCTGCCTGTCTAGGATGCTGGTGCCAGTTTGGGTCTTGAATTGTGACGCCTGCTGTGGTTCATCCAGTTTCATCAGAAACATCACCCAGGCGCTCTGATTTGGTCTGGGGTGGGGCTGGACACAAATGCAGGCATTTGCGCGCGCGCGTGTGCGCGCGCGCGTGTGTGTGTGTGTGTGTGTGTGTGTGTGTGTGTGAGAGAGAGAGAGAGAGAGAGAGAGAGAGAGAGAGAGAGAGAGAGAAGCCCACTTTCAACCTCCTCAGTTGCTTCTTCTGTGCTACAAAGGTTGGAAATACTCAAGTCAGAGGCCACCTCCCGCCTCTTCCCCTCTTCCTCAGATGTTGTTACCTCCCAAGAGGTTCCTAAAGCTGACCATGTGACCAATTCCAGGAAATGAAATGTGAGACTCCTGTCTGGTCAGGACATTTCACTGGCCCATGTCTTCTTGCTGGGGACATCAGTGTAAAGATGAATCCCCAGCTCCCCATGTTTGTCCCCATGGCTGTCCAGGAAATCATTGTACATCAGGCTGGCCTCCGACTCAGAGATCCACCTCCTGAGAGCTGTATTTATTTTGTTTGTGTTTTTGGTTTTTTTTTTTTTTTTTTTTTTTTTAAGACAAGGCCTTGCTATGTGACCTAGTCTGACCTTGAACTTGTAGAGATCCTGTCTCAGCCATCTGAGTACTGTTACTATAGGTAGGCAATGCCAAGATGCCTTAAGATACTAAATTGCCATCTAGTCTTTACCACCCAGGCTAGCCTCAGGACTGACCAGTGTCTCCCTGCCTGCTTCGGAGCTTCCCACAACTTTTATTTTATTTACTTATTTATTTATAAGATTTATTTTATGTCTATGAGTACACACTGTAGCTGTACAGATAGTTGTGAGCCTTCATCTGGCTGTTGGGAATTGACTTTTAAAACCTCTGCTTGCTCAAGCCCAAGGACTTATTTATTATTATAAATAAGTACACTGTAGCTGTCTTCAGATGCACCAGAAGAGGGCGTCAGATCTCATTACGGGTGGTTGTGAGCCAACATGTGGTTGCTGGGATTTGAACTCAGGACCTTCAGAAGAGCAGTAGGTGCTCTTAACCACTGAGTCATCTCACCAGCCCCCCCCCCCAACTCTTATTATTGCTATCTTTTCAGGAGTGTGTTGGAAGATGGAATCATGGCCTGCTGGGGAGTGCTATCGTCCAGACCCCCCATGTCCAGCTGGCAGTTACTGTTCTTCTGGTATCTGGCTCCCTGCTTCGACCTTTGAGTCAGGATCTCATGTAGCCCAGGCTGGCCTCAAATTCCTGACTCCCGCTTCTCCCTCGAGTGCTGAGATTATAGGCAAGTACCAGTATGCTTGGCTTCTTTCTTTTTTTGGGCTAGGGTCTTATTCTACAGTCTAGGATGGTCTTGAACTTGAGATCCTTGTCTCAGCCTCCCGAGCCCTGGAGTGATGGTGGAGCTGTCTTTTACTACTTTATGGGGTTCTTCTTTCCTCTCCTCTTCTCCATTCTTTTCCCCCTTCCCACCCCCTAATACTAAATAAGAGAGAGAGGAATAGAGGGGAAAGAAAAGTCCCTGAATAAAGTCAGGGTGAGAAGGGGGCGACTGTTATCATTAGACCACTTCCTACTGACTGGGGGTGGTGAGTTCCTTGGGGCAAGTTTGAACTTCACCATCAGGATGTCTAATTTCTTCTTCCTGTTTCTTCTTTCTGCACAACTATTTAATAGACGATCAACAATAACCAACAATAACTAACAACCCACCTGAACAACCAACCAACAGCCAACAACCCATCTTGGGGCCTCGCATTTATAGAGCCTCTGAAAAGTCCCCAAAATTCCAAATGTCACACACTCTCAGAAACTGTCTGCAGCTGGCAAAATCACGCTCCTGCTAGAGCATGAGGCAGATCACAGTCAGCTGCTGCGGACAGTCTGAAGCAGCTCCAGATCCCACACCTGGGATTAAAACAAAAACATACTTTTATAACATTTCTGTGTTTTAAAGAAACCAAAATTCCAAAATTGCCACTCAGACAGCTTGCCATTGTGCCCGGCTTGGTGTCTTTTTCTGAAGAGTGTGGGTATGGGACTCCACCATGTTGTGTCCAGAAGATGAAGTTTGCACTGTGGTGGATTTCATCCCTCCCAGTGCTGCTGAGCACAGCTGCTTTCAGTGTTTGACAACTGAGAGCAGTACTGCTGGGGACATCCACAGATGTACCTCTTGGTGCCCATGAACACATTTCCTTTTGGGTTTATACCCTATGAGACAAATTGCTAAATCATCCAGACATGCTAATCTTCAGATTTACCCAAAGTGCCAAGTAGTTTTCCAAGTGGTTGTTCTGACTTATAACCGGCAGCCCTGAGAGCCCCTGTAGCCACATCCTCTTGACACTTCTGGCCACCAGCTTAGGCCAGGGTCTAGGCCAGCAGAGTATGTGGTAGCTACAGCAAGAATGCACAGAAAGATATGTGAAAAACCACAAGAAAAAAGAAATGGGAAAATCCTTCCAGGCACCCCAAGCCCACTTTAAACACAAAAGATGACCAGTGTTAACTGCAAAAACACAGCCTCCTAAGTCAACAGGAATACGAAGCAGCAAACACATGCCATGGTTTTGCTGCCAGGCACACAGCCCACCCTTGGCAAAAAAAAGACCCAGGCAAGAGGTGTGTGGAAGGAACGGAGTGACCTCATGGTTGGGAGTTACTGGTTCTGACGGCACTCGCTAACGAACACACACATCTCTTATCGTGAGCAAAGCAAGCATGAAACATGGAGAGCGGCGATGGTGTCAGGACTCACAGGACCAGCATCTTTGTGTCCTACTGATGCTGCTCCATAGCACCCTGCTGGAGTCAAGAGTCAGTGTGGACCAAGAAACCTCCTCCAGAGTCCAGCAGCCTGTCTTTGCACCTGACCCTCAGTGCTCCCCACTGCTGCCTGCTTGAAAAGCTCCGGGTTCTCCTCCTGGCCAGGGGGAGGAGGAGCAGGGCAGGAGGAGCAGGGCACTGACAGGTCATGAGAAGCTGCCGTGCTCCTCCCTGCCTGGGTCCTCTGTCACTTCCCGCTGGCACAGCTGCCCCTTCTCCCCGCCCTTGTCCCACTGCCAGCCTGCTCTCTCCATAGCAGCCCAAATCAGATCTGCTGTGAGCCCTCTGACATCTGGTACCCCTTTACTGATGGTGACAGACCAAGTGAGCTGTAAAAAGGACACCATGCCACATAAGCAAAGAGGGGCCTATTTGTGGGAGTCAGGCCCATGACAGAGCCATATGCATGTTGGCTGCTCTTTGTGCTGGGTGGTAGGTCCCCTTCAGGGACCTTAGGGAGGGGACTTGGCACTCTCAGCTCCTGTTCCTGATTCCCAGCTTCACTCTCTCCCTAGCTCAGCAACCCTGAGCCAATTGCTAAATTTCTCATCCCATTCCTCATTTCCTCCCTCCCTTCCCTCTTAATTTTTGAAACTGTTTCATGGAGCCCAGCTCCTCCCAAGTCCCAGGGTTACAAGTGTGCCCCACCACATTTGACTTAGGTAGATATTTACTCATATAGGGTTTTGGGATGTCCAGTCCTGGCCAGCCTTGAACTTTCAATATTTCTACTTTAGAGCCTCTCATCTCATTTCCTCGTTGACAAAATGGGAGTAAGAATGCGGCCGTGGCCAGGTGTGGCTTTACACACCTGGTAGTTCAAATACTGTGGAAGCCAAATAGGATGGAGTTGAGGCCAACCTGGGCCAGCTGGAGGATCCAGTGAAGAAGCTCTCAGAGAGCTCGCCACTGTATGTGAAATACAGTAAGAGCCGGGAGGGACACAGAGAAGGCTGTGGTCTCCCTCCCACTCCTCAACAGGACAAGTCAGAGATACAGAGAGGCACACACAGGAAATCAGATGTGCCAACTGAACACAGATACTCCACTCACAACAGAATCACACTTTTTCCCCTTTGCTTTGCATACTTATGTACGGACTAGGTATTACATACATATATACATATACAAAAAGTAAAAACCCAAACTCCTAGGCCTCCCAGAGCTAAGACCTAACTGGGCACAGGACTGTAAGCCTACAGAGCCAGCACCTGGGAGGCTAAGGGGGTGGGACCGTGAGTTCCACGCCAGTCTTGGGCAGTCTGTCAAGGACTCCCACTTGCCAGGCTGAAGGAGTGCACTGGGCCAGATGGTCCGAGGCTGGCTGGGGAAACCCGTGTGTCATCTAAGCAGTCACTGGCATGGGGCGGCCAGTGCTCAGGTGCGTGGTGCCTAAGCCCAACCCTGAGTCTGCTCTTGCCTCAGTGGGAAGCTTGGCTCTGCCAACACTCACATACCATCTGCTGAGCGACATGGACCCACTGGTGCCTGTGTGCTTGGTGGCTAGGGGTGGCCATCGAGGGCAGGCTAGCCTGCTGGCTTGGGAAGCAGCTGGGTGCCATGCTCTGGTTTGCAGGGCCAGAGGCGTGTGTGACTGGAAGATGGAGGCCTGTCTGTTCCCGAGCATGGCCCTGGTCTCCTGCAAGAGTTGTGGTTATGACAGGATGTCAGCAGGATGGTGGGATCTGGCACTCAGAGCTCTTCCTGCCCTGAAGGCTTTGTGGACAATTCCCACCTCACTCGGAGTCAGGTCAAAGTTCCAACTTCCTGCCTCAGCGTAAGACCCTGTCCCCACCTTACTAAGAGTCAGGTGACGGCTCCAAACCTGTTTTTACAGAGGAAGAAAACAGAAACACAAGGCACCTGTCCAAGTCATGGGGCAGTGAAGGACAGCCCTGGACCGGCAGTCCAAGGCTGTGTGATCCTAACTCAGCCTCAAAGATCCTGGCGGTGGGAGTGGATAGGAGCTTTGCCACTGGGTGACCTTGGAAAAGTAATTCTCTGGCTCCAGTGTCCTCATGGGTGGACACTGAGGGAGGTGGGGACAATGGGACCTCTGTGGTAAGAGTTGAGAGAAACCGCTGGGGCAACAAACCTGAAACACTGAGGTGAGTGCCCCTCAGCAACACGTTTCAACTTTAGTGAAGGTTCTAGGCTGCTGCCACAAAATGTGGGTTGTGTGACTCTCTGCGATGGGAACTGGGGCGAGGCAAGCTTTGCAGCCACTGCTTCTCCTTCAGCACCAGATGATGGGAGGTCAGGCCTGAGGGCCTCCCAAGGCAGCTCTGCAGGGGCTGGGCCCAGGGCTGGGTCTGTGTGTGGTCTGTAGGTGAGGGTAGACAAAGGTGTGTGTGTGTGTGTGTGTGTGTGTGTGTGTGTGTGCGCTGAAACTCAGACTGGACTTGAACTGATGGCAATCCACCTGCTTCAGACTTCTTAGTGCCGCAGTTAGAGCAGTGAGCCAGCACATCAGCTCCCCGGAGTCTTGGCTATTTCAGAGGTGCCTCTATCAACCATCCTGCCTGAAGATCTGACCTTCTGACTCAGCCACCCATTTCCCTGCTGTGCCTTCCACTTTGTCACTCCCTACCTGGGACTGGCTATGAGGGTGTCTTGTGTAGACCTGCTATCTGTCCCCAAGAGAGCAGCCTTCAAGCCACTTTGCTGCTTTGGTTGCTACTGTACTCCCAGAGCACAGCCTGGGGCCGTGAGGTGACAGTGTCTTGGTGGGATGAGTGGCCGTGAGGCCAGGGGCAGCATGGACCAGCTTCCAGTTACCAAACAGGAGCCAAGGCGGAGAAGTCACCCCTGGGCTGCTGAGAAAGCGCTCAGGTGTCATGGCCCTCGGTGCATGTGGCATGCTGTCATTTATCATTCTAGGGTGGTGGAGAGTGATGGCTTCGCAGTTATGAGCACTTACGTATGTGCCAGGCGCAGTGGCGCACGCCTTTAGTCTCAGCGCCTGGGAGGCAGAGGCAGGTGAAGCTCAGTGAGTTCAAGACCAGCCTGGTCTACATAGTGAATTCCAAACCAGCCAGAGCTACATAATGAGACTCTGTCCAGATGGATGGATGGATGGATGGATGGATGGATAGATGATGGATGGATGGATAGATAGGTAGGTAGGTAGGTAGGTAGATGGGTAGGTAGGTAGGTAGATGGGTAGGCAGATAGGTAGATGGGTAGGCAGATAGACAGACAGACAGGAGGGAAGGAAGGGAGAAAAGAGTAAAGGAAGACGCACTTGCAGAAGCCTCAGGTGCTGTTCCTAGAATCCATGCGGGGCTTCAGAACCATTTATAACCCCAGTCCCTGGGGCTTCAATGTACTCTGTGACCTCCATGGGTACTGCATGCATAGGAAAGTCTGAATTCTTTTATCATGAACAGGCCCAATGTGGGGGGAGGGGAGGCTGACCAGTGAAAGGTGACTGCCTGGGGCTGCTGAGTGGGGTGGCCAGAGGATGATGGACAGAGAGCCACTCGGCCTCGCCTCTTACTGGAGGGTCCTGACGGCTCTGCATCTGCTGCTTTGTCATAAATGAGGACAACAGTGGGGCTGATGAAACTATGAGACTTTGAGGAGGAGCCAGCCTAGGCGAAGGCAGAGTGCGGTCACACTGCAGTGCTAAGCTGCCACTGCCGCTGTGAGAATTTGCGCTTCTCACGTACACTGCGCGCAGGCTTGCCACTTTGCCAGCATTTGCTCATGTGTCCTAAAGTTCCCTGAAGCTGGGTGAATGAACTGTCACCTCACATTCTGCCTCGGCGATCATCTGGCCAGAAAGGCGAGTTAGGAAAGGAAAGGCTAAGACACGGGTAGAGACAATCTGCAGTCTAGGCATGTGATTTTGGGGCCCACTCTCAACTGACACAGAGCCTCGTGTCATCCAGTGGAGAGCCTCGGGTGGGTGGGGTCCTCATCTGCCTGCCAGGATCAAAGTTCATGGCAGAGGCATCCTGCTGGGTTTTTATGCCAGTGCGCAGGCCTGGCATACAGGGATCCCCGGTGTGTGGGCCTGTATCAGCAGGCGGTTGCCTTTCCAGAAATGCCGCTGTCATGTGGCTCGTTCAGGAGGTGCCAGCACTTGGTCATTGTTGCTAACTTGCTTTGTACAGCTGGGGATCAGACTCAGAGACAGGGAGCAACGCAACTAAAACCTCCTTTCTGTTGGACGTGGTAGTGCATGCCCAAAATCTCAGCACTCAGAAAGCGGAGGCAGGAGGATCAGGAGCTCAAGGCCAGTTTTAGATACGCAGTGAGTGGGACTTAGGCTACATGACACACACTCTCAAGAACAGGACGAAGACACTCTGCCATCGGCCGAGGACCACCCTCTCCTCGTCCCTTTCCTCCTTGGGAGGCTCCGCTGGTGTAACACGACTTTTCAGAGTTCTAGAATTTTGGTTCCTTTAAAAACCACAGAAGTATAAGAATGTGCTTTAGTTTTAATCCCAGGCACAGGGATGTAGGGCTGCTTCAGACTGTGTGAAGCAGCTGACTGATGTGCCTCGTGCTCTGGAAAAGGCATGCTTTTGCCAGCAGATAGTTTCTTCGACTGTATGACGTTTGGAATTTTGGGGACTTTTCAGAGGGTATATAAATGATAGGGCCCCTATAGGCAGTTGGTGGTTGTTAGTCGTTGGGGGGCAGGGGGAGTGGTGGCTGTGGTTTGCCAGTAGTCATGCTCAAAGAGGAAGCAAAAGGAAAGAAACTAGGTTTCTAGACATCTCCTGACTCCCCCGCTCCCCCATCTAGTGATAGGGGGTGAAACTGGTATGGATAAAGGGTGAGAAAAAGAACCTACAAAGTAGCAAAAGACCAGGTACACCCATGAACTGTCAATTTCAGTGAGAGGGTGGTGGCTCTAGCCCGGAGGTGGACTGTGTCCTAGATCTAGCTGCCTATCTTTCTCACCCTCTCTCGCCCCTGCCAGTGCCTGGCCCAAGGTGTGGGCGTGGGATCCACGAAGAACCAATCAGGGATCCTGCAGAAGTGACTCATCCTTCTGTATGGAAAGCTCCCAGGATCTAGAAGGCCTGCACTAAAGACAGCTTGCTGGTGATAGAAGAGAAGGGAGGCAGAGCCGACCAGGCTGAGCAGAAGTGTGTCATGTTCTGCAGTCTGGCAGAAGACGGGGTCAACCTGGGCCCGTAGCAGGTTCCATCCCTGACCTATAGTGACAGAGATCAGTGAATCTCTGCGACTTTAAGCCAGCATTTAAGTCAGAAACACATTCTGTCAAAAATCACTTGGGTTGGTGTGGAGGGACAGCGAAATGCCTTCTTCCCCTGTGGCTGGAGCTAAGCTCCAATCCAAGCACTGCTGGGCAGGTCAGTGGGATTCTCGGCTGAGAATGGAGCAGGCTTGTTGGCAGAGGGTGAAGCTACTGAGCATGGCAGGGCTTGCTGTGATGCCCTAGGCCTGCCTGGACTAAGGCCTGAAGTCTTCCTTAGTACCCGAGTCCTGAAATGACTTAATATCTGAGTCTTGAACATAGATTTGGTGATCCTGAGCTTTGAAGTCACCTGCTAGGCTCAGATCCTGGCCTGGCTTATTTGTTACAACTTAGACGATTTCTGAGTATCAGTTTTCCCCCTCTGTAAAATGGACAGACTCACAGGATCTCAGTACTGGACCTCTTAGGAGATGTGGCAAGGAAGTTTGGCCTGGAACCTGGTAGAACCAGGACATGGAGGCGGGAAGGGTTTAGGGCTCCTGTTTACCCAGCAGGTATGCTGGCACTGGGCCCTACCTCACGAGTCCGGAAGATGATCCTGTACTGGTACTGAGGTCCGTGGTCCTTATGATCCTCCAGCTTCTCCCGCTTGATGCTCACAGCCACTGGTCCCAGCTTTTCATCCACACCAAAGTAATTGGCATGCTCTGAGAAGGGAGAGCAGGGAGGCACGGTCAGATGTCAGGAAGGAGAGGGCACAGCCCACGGCAGCCTGTCCACGGTGTGATGGGAGGGGGATAAGGCAGTCTCACACGAATCAAAGGTCAACAGAGAAACCCTGAACTCTGACGAGAGCTGGGCTTTCTGTACCAGGGAAGTCAGGGGCCTTTTCTGAGCCCAGTGTTCTCACCTGAGGAACAGGGACTCAGGGGGTACCCACAATTCAGAACTGGTGTGTGAGAGGGAGACCACAATGATGAAAGGCTTGGCATAGTACACAGCGGGTCATAAGCCCAGGGCCACTGAGATTAATCCTGGCTCTGTTAACAGCTCGCCTGGTTTAGCTCCCATTAGCTGTTGTCGAGCGGTTAAGCCCTGAGCCTTGGGAGTCCCCGCCAACACAAATTCTGGGCTGAGATTAGATATATGGCCCCAGCCAGGTCACATGATGAGATTCTTAGCTGCCAAAGGCGCTTAACTCGGCAATGTGTGGATTACTAACTGAGTTTGTACAGCACCAGGCTGGCACGCAGCAAGCATGCGGCTTAAATGCTGGCCATTAGTAGCTAAGGACCTCAGATGTGTTCAGGGGCCTGACATAGATCCCTAAGTCATGCCGGTATCTGACCACGCTTCTACAGACCCAAATAATGGAAATGCTGAGGGTAACAGTCATAAATAGGCCAAGGAGCTCTCGCCCCTTTTCCCAGACAAGCCACTGAGAATTCTACCAGGAAACAGTTCTTCCTGATATCCAACCCTACTGTTCTGTTGCTGGCGTTGGCGTTGTTAGGATTGCGGCAGCACCCTGTCAGCAGCCTGCATGACTCTGGTTCAATGTCTTCATGTTGCTATTGTCAACAGGCATCTGTTCCTTGGCCTCACCCTGGTACTCTGTATAGTTAACTGGCAGCCCCTGTTTTCAGATGCTCCTGGGAGAATCTAAGGCTAACCCACAATAACGGTGCAGACTAATGAGAACAGCCCTGTACGCCATATTCCACGGGTGGGAGTTCACTCCTGAAGATGCTACCAAGCTGCTGTTGGTTCTTCTAACTACATACAATGCCCAGCCTCCCAGAAATCCCAGTAGATGGTCAGTGCTCAATAAATATTAAATTAATCATAGGCCTCTGTGTCTACAGAGAAGTCAGTCTAGAAAGGCTACTTTAGGAAATTTGGGGACTAGACAAGGTCATACTATATTCTTCTGTGTTGTCTTTGAAAGGCCTCACACTGGAAATCCTCCTGCCTCGGCCTTAAGACTGGGGCTCACCCGTGCATCATCATGCCTGGCAGGAAATGGCTAGCTGCCCCCACCCCTCTACTTTCTTTCTTTTTTGAGGCAGGGCCTTACTATGTAGCTCAGGTCTACCTCAAACCGAACATCCAGGTGCCTTGACCTCCTGAGTGCTGGAATTAAGGATGTACGCTACCGTATCTTGCTTTTTTGGTGAGTTTTTAAAACCAACCATGAAACAGCCCTTTCATCCCTTAAGGCACCTTTCACCTTGGGATCCTGTGCTACTGAAGTGGAGCCTCACAGCCTCCATCCTGTTGGCCGGGATCTGGACCATCTATTCCACCCCTTCACTGTTCATCTCGGTGCCATTCTGGGTGGGGTATGGGGTCCACTACAATCAACCCTGTGCCCCATGAGATCACTCTCAGGGTGAAATGAGTCACAAAGTCAACAAGCTATCACAGAGACATTCCAACCCCATGGACTGTCTAACCCCCGAGACCACTCTGAGCCCTGTGGAGGACCTAGCTGGCATCTGCTACATTTGACAAGAACCATTTCTCATTTGTTTGGTGGCACTGGGGCCTGAAACTAGGGCCGAGTGCCAGGTTGTAGCTTCCTCTGTCCTCCCAGGCACCACTAGTAACGAGACGGGGTCGGATGGATATAAGCAGAGGGTGGTTCCAAAGACAAGCTGTGGCCCCCCACCACTCATCACCTTTGCCCACAAAGTAATCCTGGTAGTAGCGAGCGCCCAGGTCCACGTGCTCGATGCTGTACTGCCTGGGCCGGCTCTGTGTCCTCTGCTGCTCCTTGGGTACCTCCAGCACCGAGATGCTGGCGTTTGTACGGTGGGTGCTCAGGGTGGGCTCGGCCATGTGGGTCTCGCTGCTGCCCCCGGGGGAACCCAAGGAGGCCCGGGAGAAGCTGACATTGCGCTCTCGCTCCCCGCCGATCTCATTGCGGAAGTGCGGGCAGCTGAGGAGCAGGTCGTTGCTGTTGTCATCCCCCAGGTCCTGCTCCAGGTTCTCTTTGCAGTTCAAATCCTCCGTGCTGGTGAAGGCCGGGTCCAGAGTCCCCAGGCTGTGGGCTCGAGATGCCGTGAGTGTCGCCATGGCTGAGGCCGCCGAGGCCGCTGAGGCCCCTGTGGTGGTGTTTCGCCTCTGGGCCACGGACACCCTGTTGGCAGCTGCCTCGTTGAGATCAAACAGCATGCTCTGCACGTCAAAATGTGCAAAGCTCTTCTGGCAGACCCACGGTCTGCTGGCTTCTGGGGGGCTTCGACCTTCCTCAGTCTCTCCCAGAGGCCGCCCCACTTCCCCGTCGAGCTTACTGCTCCTCAGTTTCCTGAAGATGGACGAGTCCACAGTGTCCCCACTGCCCAGGCCCCGCACGGGTTTCTTCCGGGCTTTCTCCTTCTCCTTGAGAGGCTGTAGACTCTGGAGACTATCTTTGGTGGGCTGGCCATTGCGGGGGTCTCCCTTGGCTCCACAGCCGCCCCCTGAGAGGGCGCCAGGATCCACACGCAGGAGCTCACTGAGGTTCCGGGAGCCCCGAGCCTCTGGCTGCTCGCTGCGGAACTCATTGAGGATGTCAAAGAAACTCTGCTCTGGTACACCCTGCACGTCGATGGAGGACGTGCTGCCATACTCTCGGAAGAGGGGTAGCACCCCCGGGTGCCGGGTCCCCCTCGGGTCTCCCGGTTCCTCTACATCACACTCACTGAGGGTGATCTCGCTGCTGCTCCGATGTCGCAGAGGGAGGAAAGCCCGGCCAGGGGACCGGGGCCACCCATCCTGGAATTCTACATCTTTGGACCTTCTCCTGGACAGTCGATGGAAGGCTCTGGACCCTGAGGAAGCTGGGGTGCTGGAGGGGAGCTGTCCATTCTGCAGGGTCCTCCTGGAGTGGGCTACTGTGGGGGTTTTCACACTATCTGTGTCCTGTGAGGGGCTGGGGTTGCTCTGTTCTCTCAGGACATCTCGCTTGGGTGGCCAGTCAGCCACTCTGGCACGCACTCCCATCTTGGGCATGGCGGGGGTGGTGGGGCTAGGGCGGGTAGTAGTAGTAGCTGGGCTCTCACCAAGAGGTTGGGACATGCTGCCATTCTGGGCCCAGAATCCCATGGGAGTGTAGTCCCCAGGGTGGGGCCCAGGGAGGACATCGGTGCTCCTGGCCCCACAGCTGGCCGCCAGGTCCACACCATCGTTAGGAAGGGGACGATAGGTGGTCATAGTCCTCGGGCGCTGGAGTGCTGCTGCCCTTGGAAGTTGAGGCGCAACTCTATGGGGTCCCCTGGCTCTCAGCCATTGTTCAGGCCCACCAGTCCTGGGACAAAAGGTGCTGGCCCCCGAAAGTGCACTTGGAGGTTGTGAGCCTGTAGAGTGCAGTTCTTCACCATCGCTGTGGTCAGCAGCGCAGTTGTGGCCCCAGGAGGCAGGTATCACGCAGGGGGCTCCAGATGCAGTGGCTCACTGGGGCAGAGAGTGCAGAGGCTGCAGGCCATGGCCCGTGAGTGGTGGAGATATCTTCCCAGCCATGCTGCAAGAAGAGAAAAGGAACAAGTGAGGTATGAGCAGTACACTCTATTGCCCAGAGGCAGGGGGTGTGGCTTTTTTTTTTTTTTGAAGGCGAAGACAGCTTTACTCATTTGAAGACTCAGTATTACGGAATCTGTCTGCCTGCTCTCACCTTCTTTCCTTTCTCAGACAAGGCCCTGTTATGTAGCTTTGAACTTGTAGAGATTCTCCTGCCTCTTCCTCCCGACTGAGTGCTGGGATTACAGGAGGATAGCACTGTGCCTGGCAAGAGTGTCTGATCATGTGAAAAGCAGAGAGGGGACAGTGATGGCTCTGCAGCACCAGCTCCAGCACCATTAGCGCCTTGCCATTCCTGTTTCATTTGTTCATCCAGGTATTATTTTTTGTGGCCCTGGGGATTGAACCCAAGGCCTGAGCATGTCAGGCAAGTGCTCTGGCACTTAGCTATACCACCAGCTATAAGACCATTTCATCCACAAATACATCTCTAGTAGACGAGACCTTTTTAAAAAATAAAAAAAGATTTATTTATTTTATGTATATGAATGCCCTGTAGCTGTCTTCAGACACACCAGAAGAGGACATTGGATCTCATTTCAGGTGGTTGTGAGCCACCGTGTGGTTGCTGGGAATTGAACTCAGGGCCTCTAGAAGAGCAGTCAGTGCTTTTAACTGCTGAGCCATCTCTCCAGCCCAGTAGACGAGGTCTTTAAAAAAAGAAAAAAGAAAAGAAAAGAACCCATCATGATCTCACTTCATATCCACCAGAGTTCACAGGAACTCTTTAGTAGCCTGCAATAATCTGCCCGCCCCAGGTCCTGGTCTGTCATTTCAAAGGATCTTTTGTTGAGTTGGTCTGCCCAAAAGAGGAACCAAACAAGGTCCTTAGTGCTCTGGCGGATGCTCTTCCTGTCTCCCAACTCCATCACGGCCGTCTTCCCTGATTCCCATTTCCCTCCATGCCCAAGAACACACCTATTTTTCTAATTCACAAATGGCTTCCTACCCCCGTGTGAGTGGGAGACACTGGTGGATCCTAGCATCACAAGAAGAGGCAGGCAGGCTTGGCTCATCATGGTACCCCACTGTCTGCTTTCAGGGCCACAGGCATGTGTTTCCTGTCTGTTAATGATCCCTTTGCTTCTGCCCAGACCCTTGCATGTGCTACACAGACAGGCAACTGCTGAGCCACAACGAGGCCTGAATTTTCATCCTCCTTTTCTTCTCTTTTTTAAGAGGAGACATGCTTCATATGTAGCTCAGGTTTGCTTTGAACTTGTGATGTTCCTGCCTTAGTAACCTTTGGAGTCCTGGGACTAGAGGTGTGTCCCACCATGTCTGGCTGGTTTTGTGTTAACTCGATGCAATCTACATTAGAGAGGAGGGAGCTGCAAGCAAATGCCTCTAATAAATCTGGCTGTGGACAAGCCTATAGGGCATTTTCTTAGTGATCAATGGGGGTGGGCCAGTCCATTGTAGGTGGTGCCATCCCTGGGCTGGTTGTCCTAGTGTCTAAAAAAAGCATGCTGAGAAAGCCATGAGGAGCAAGCTGAGGAGCAGCACCCCTCCATGGCCTCTGCACCAGTTCCTGCCTCCAGGATCCTGCTTCGCTTGAGTTCCACCCTCACTGGTTTTAGATATGAATTGTTAACTGTGAATGAAATAAACTCAAGTTGTTTGGCCAGCATGCTTCATCACAGCTGTAGAAACCCCGAGACAGGAGCATTACTGAGAAACTGCAATACGTGTCCACAAAGTAAAAGGAGAGCTGGACATAGGTAGGGAAGCTGGGTTGCAGCCTCTGGTGACTGCTAGGTCCCACAAGATGGACCGACTCTATTATTAAGCCATCAGTTCAGGAGCACAGGGTGCTTCCCGGTACAGCTGGTACAGAGCCGTGCTCATGGATACTTGTGTGGTCCTCATACTGCATAGAGGCACATTCTTCCCTCTGATGTCGGCACACTGGGGCTGTGTGGGACAACTGGTGGCTCAGCAGGGAACCTGACTTGCTGTGGTGTGTACCTCTCACCAGATGGACTCTCCTGATGGTATCTGGCTTCTAGTTCTGTGGACACTTCTAATCGAACCTTGCTGTAAACACACACAGATGCTCTACAGGCCTGAGGCTCTGCACACATCTCCCCAGGCTTGCAACTGGATCGCTCTGTGCTGTTCTGAGCTGGGTGGTTCCCACAGCGAAACAAACAAACAAACAAACAAACAATACCCACAAACAACAAGAACAACAACAGCAACAAAAAACAAAAAGAAAACAAAACCCCAAACTTCCTAGGTCTCCCCAATGGGGAATCCAGTTAGGAGAGAAGCATGGTGTACACCTAGAATCAGATGGCTAGGCTCCAATTAAGGTGTGCTGTGGACCAGTGACTAACAGTATCCCAACCTCACTGTCAAGTGGGGAATTTTCTGCTTCTCCGGTGCCTGCCACTGTCCTTCTAGGCTGAGCATCCCAAACTTGAAAATCTGAAACACTTTAAAGTGTCACACAGGCATAGTGACACACATCAATCCTATCCTTGAGAGGCAGAGGCTGTGAGGATATGAAGTTCAAGGACACTGTTGGTTACATAGTGATTTTAAGGTCATTCTTGGCAACATGAAACCAACCTACCTATCTATCTTCCTTCCTTTTCTTTATTTTAATGTTTAAGTGACAATATGATGCTACAAATGGAAATTTCCCCTGCTGATTTCTGGTCCCAGGCATTCTGGACTCCATTTTACTCCCATTCTTCTAAGAAACTTTGGAGAGACTTTGTGTCCCTCATTCCCCAATTATGAAAACAGGGTAGGGTCTGCTGAATTTGGGGTAGAGGAGGTGGTGCATCTCGAACCACAGTACACCTGGGTCTACAGAGTGTCACTCAGTAGCAGGGACACTGGCTTAGCTTTTCCTGGGGACGCTGGTTCCCCGTGGCTGGTGCTCCCTTGGTCCTTACACACACTTGCTGCTTGGCCTCCCAGAGGTTCTGTGAGTTCCTCACTGACTGTGTCTAACTGAGATTACCAAGCTTCTGTGGATCCTGGGACCATATACCAAGAAGGTAGCTGGGGAAGTGTGAGTAGAGGAAAGACTGGGCAGCCTCAGGGGCTGAAGAGAAAGGCAGTGGCTGGAAAGTATGGTGGTTTGAATAGGTATGGCCCCATAGACTCAGGAGTTTGAATGCTTGGCCCATAGGGAGAGGCATTATTAGGAGGTATGACCTTGTCAGAGGAACTATGTCACTGTGGGAGCAGGTTTTGAGGTCTCATATGCTTAAGCTATGCCCAGTATGACACACAGTCTCTCCTTGCTGCCTGTCAGATCAAGATGTACCCTCTTGGTTCCATCTCTAGCACTATGTTGGCCTGTATGCTGGCATGGTTCCTGACTTGATGATCATGGACTAAACCTCTGAAATTGTAAGCTAGCCCCAATTAAATGTTGTCCTTTACATGAGTTGCTTTGCTCATGGTGTCTCTTCACAGCCATAAAATCCTAAGATAGAAATTGGTACCAGGAGTGGAGTATTGTTGTGTTAGGCCTGACCATGTTTTTGTTTGGAGAATTGTGGATTTTGGGACTTTGGAATAGGAAAGCAGTGGGATGTGTTAAGTGGGGCTTAATGGGCCATCCTGGTAGGAGCATAGAAGACAGTTGTGCTAAAGGTGATTTGAACTGTGGGGGGGCTGGCTCAAGAGGTTTCTGAGGAGAATTTAGTATTATACCTAAAGATCATTCATGTTAGGTGAGGAATATGTCAAAGAGTCTACTGGAAGTTAAGGTAAAGAGGTTAGATTAATTGTAATAGTAAAGGAAATCTCAAAACAACCTAACATACTCTTCTGTAGCTCATTCTTATGAAGAGAGTTTTGATGAAACAGAGCAAGCTAAGTAAGGAAAAATACAAAATGTATGGTTCAATGATTAAAGGGGTGCCAGGAAGTGGAATGGAGCTGAATCCTGTGTTAGTCGATATTAAATGGAATTAAGGGAGTAGAGACCTCAGGGCAAGATCCTACCCAGCTAAGATTCCACTTTGTGAAGGAGAATTAAAGAAAAGCTTAGGTCTGGGTGTGGTGGTACATACCTTTAATTCCAGCACTCAGGAGACAGACAGAGGCTCAGGTTCAAGGTCAGCCTGGTCTATGGAGTAGGCAGTGAAGGAAACCATCAAAACCCGAAACCTGATGAAGATGTAATTTAACAAGGAGGCCATGTTTCAGTCCCAGCAAGCAGCAGACTTGCTTGGCAGCTTTGGCCACATAGTTCTGGCTTTAGAATCAAGAATAGAAGAAAGGGGTTATGGACTCTCCCTCCATGACTAAGGAAAGGTGCTGAGGTCAGGCCTGTGGCAGGGGTGTCCCTACATGGAGGCCTAGAGAGGCCATTGCATGAAGCTGTGAAAGTGAAGCCTGGATTGCTTTGGAGACCTCAAGCTGTTGGAGATGCCAGAGCTGTGAGAAATCTGCCAACGAGAATTGCTAACTGGGAGTGGAACCAGCCAAAGAGAAAGAAGTCTGTTGCAGTCAACAAAGCTGAAAGGAGTTGGAGATCTGCGTAGTGCTTTGACATCAGACATGGAGATGCAGAGTTTAGAGTTTGCCCAGCTAGTTTTAGAGTTTCAGCTTTTTGGTCCAGTATTTCCTCACTATGGTGCCTTTTGGAATGGTAGTATATATCCTGTGCCTTTATATGGTGGAGGTGTGAGATCTGTTTTTTGATTTTGATCTCATAAGGGATTAGAGTTAAGGGATTGCATGAATTTCAGAAGAGACTTTGAACGTTGGACTTTAAAACATTGTTGAGACTGTGAAAGACTATAGGGAATCTGAAGTTGGATCAAATACATTTTGCATTATGCTATGGCTACAAGCCTATGGGGGCCAGGGAGTAGAATGTGGTGGTTTGGATAGGTATGGGCCACACAGACTCATGTGTTTGAGTGTTTGGCCCATAGGAAGGAGCACTGTTAGCATGTGGCCTTGTTGGAGGAAGTGTGCCACTGTAGAGGCAGGCTTTGAGGTCCCATATGCTCAACCTGTGCCCAGTGGGAAACAGTCTTTCCCTGCCTCCTGCTTGATCAAGATGTAGAACTCTTGGCTTCATCTCCACCACCATGCCTGCCTGGATGCTGCCATGGTTCCTGCCATGATGATAATGGACTGAACCTCTGAAACTGTAAGCCAGCCTGAACTGGGGACAAATTTTGTCCTTTACAAGAGTTGCCTTGGTCACGGTGTCTCTTCATAGCAATAAAACCTTAAGACAGCCTGTGACCAGACTCAATCCAAAGGTGGCAATGAAGATGTAATTATGTCCTAAGTAGGGGTCCAGGGATGGTGGCTCTAGTCCTGGTTAGAGAAAGGGGCTGTGACATTAGGTGTGTCTTGTTCTTTCCTGCTGCAGGTGCAGCATGTTAGTGGCTCACAGTTTTTGTTGTTTCATGGTCAGGAGCTGGTGGGCCTTGCTTTATACTGAACCCCCAAGACTTAGGCAGATAGGAGACTTCCCTAGAGCATCCTTTTGACCTCAATCCTTCCATATCATTGGCTAGAATGAGGTCATGTGGCCATCCTATTTGCAAAGAATACATGGAGAGACAGAACCGTACTGTGGTTGTCCTGACTGTGGGCCAGTGGAGATTTGGGGGCTCCGTTAGAAGAGCAGATAATCAGTGGTTAGCCTGTGTTTCCAGGCTGCCACCTGTCAGAGAACTCAGCACAGCAGCAGCTGCCTACCTACTTCTGCTGCATCTGAGTTGAAAGGCATACCCCCCCTCCCCCACAAAATCGCTAAGGCTGGGACTGCCCACATCAGCCTTCCTATAGGCCCTCCCTCCTCCTCTCTCTCCAGTCCTCCACAGCAGTCCAATCCTCCCTGGACCCAGAGGTCTGGGCTCAGTTGCAGTGACTTCTCTGTAGACAGCTAGCTTCAGCTGTGGTGTTCTTCCTACTACAGTCCAGACTCCCCTAGTGTCCTTAGACAGAGGGCAGAGCTCAGTGATGTCACCTTAGCCCTTGTACTTTCACTGGCTGAGGCAGGAGGATTGTGAGTTTAAAGCTAGATTGGTTACACAGTGAGCTTCTGTCTCAAACAGAACAAGCAGGCACTAAAATGTGTTCACTGGGTTGAGGGGATGGCTCAGCGGTTAAGAGCACTGACTGTTCTTCCGAAGGTCCCGAGTTCAAATCCCATCAACTGCATGGTGGCTCACAACCACCTGTAATGAGATCTGACATCCTCTTCTGGTGTGTTTGAAGACAGCTACAGTGTACTTATTTTTAATAATAAACAAATCTTTAGGATGGAGCGAGCAGGGTTGACCGGAGCGAGCAGGGCTGACGGGGTGAGCAGAGGTCCTAAATTTAATTCCCAGCAACCACAAGATGGCTACAGCTATAGTGTACTCATATACATAAAATAAATAGAAATCTTAAAAAAAAAAAGTGTTCACTTAGTCAACCTGTCCCAGTCACACGACTGATGCAGTCACTGTACCAGCTGTGAACATGTGAAACCCAACATTCTAATTAATACACCCCTCTATCATCCCCTTTTTGAGACATAGTCTCTTGGACCCCAAGCTGACCTCGAATTCCCGATCCTCCTGCCTCAGCCTCCTAAGTGCTGGGATTTCTACAGAGGTTCACCACTGCTCCTAGCCAACACTTGATACTATTTATTTGTTAAACGCTTCCTCTCAACCACTGCTATAAGTGGGGGGAAACAGCTCTGAGGTGGGGGAAGGAGAGGAGTCAGGGAAATGAGGGAAAGTGGGGCTACTCCTCAGGGTGGTCACCCTTATAAAGGAAGAAAACTCATGATAAAGGAGGGGCTGTAACTGAGGAATAAGGTCAGTGATCCGATGGGAGGGAAACTGTGTCAGCTTTCCAGTGCTGTGAGAACCCCCCAGCCCCCCAATAAACAACGTAAAAGAAGTTTTGTTTTGGCTCACTGATCCATTGTATGGATGCCTGGCCGTGCCCATTGGGCTTGTGGCAAGCCCAAACATCATAGAGAAGGTGCAGGTGGGACAGAACTGACCAAACATGGAGAGAAATGGAAGGAGGGAGGGAGGGAAGAGGGAGATAGGGGGAGGGGAAGGGTTCCAGTACCCCTGCAAGGATGTCCCCTCCAGCGATCAAAGTTCCTGTCATTAGGCCCCACCAGCTTCCCACAGTAGCACAGGCTAAGAATCTAGCATGTGAGCCTTCATGGAACATTCTAGATCTAAAGCAGGGCAATGTGTGTGCCAGAGCAGAAGGACGACTAGGAAACCCTTACAGGGCACTGGGCAGGGTTGTCCAGGCAGTGGTCTTCACCCCCTGGTGGGCACTAGAGGCACTAAAGAGGTTCCCAAAGAAACAGGTGTCTGCTTGGCCCAAGGAACTCCAGACCAGCTACTCTGGCACTCTGAGCTGAGTGTGTGTGGAGGCCAGGGGACAACCAGCAGAAGTCAGTTTCCTCCTATTATTTGGGTCCTGGGACTGAACTCAGGACATCAGGATTGGCAGCAAGTGTTGCTCTGGAAGACACCTCACTGCCCCTGAGGATCTTCCAAAAGCTGGGCTGGGCATGGTGGATGTGAGTTCAAGGTCACCTGGTCTCCGTAGAGTTCCAAGACAGACAGGCCTACATAGTGAGGCCCCTGAAAGTAAGCCGAACAACTGATTCTAGCACGCAGTCAGCATGGGGGGTGGGGCTGGGGCTGGGGCCATCAGGCAGCAAGCCAAAAGACAGACAGTACATCCATCTGGAGGCATACAGTGTTTCTGACAAGGTTAAGGGGTCATGGCTAGAGCAGAGTCAGGAGGGCGTGTGTATGACCTGGAAGCACCAGGCAGTCTAGGCGCTTTTCCTTATCGCTGTGATCGAGCACCCAAGAAAAACAACTTAGGAGAAGGACAGGCTCCTGCTTTGAGAGGGTTCACTGCGTCACAGCACAGAGCTCGGATGGGACAGACGCTGGGCTGTATCCCTCTAGCTCGGCCCGTGGCCCTACACCTGCCAGCTAGCTCCACATCCAAAAGCTTCCACTATCTCCCAAGACAGCGCTACTTAGTGGGGACCAAGTGTTCAAATACACAAACCACAGCATCGGAGACAGATACTGCTGAGGGTCACATGTGGTACAATTTATTGGAATAAAGGGTTCCAGAGACCTGTGCAGGAGATGCTCCCGGGAGCAGAGCTGCTGAGACCCTGGTCCACCTGCATCCTCTGGACTCCAGTTGCTGCTGCCACCTCCATGGAGCTCCAGACAACTGAGTCCTCGAGGTGCTGGAAAGACTGGGGTCTCACATACTGCTCATCGCATGCTCTTGGGGAAGGGAAAGGAAGGGATGATGGGCTAATAGCAAGATGAAGCCAGATACCCTCTGCCTATGCGTCGGGTCCGGGCTTCCAGGTTAGAATGTATCAGCCTGTATGCACTGACAAGCTCACACAGCAGGGACACCCACCATGCCCATCTCATAAACGGGTAAGGACAGTGACAGGACCTGGTCCCACAGCTTGGCAGGTAGTGCAGTTAGGATCCAAACTCTGACAGTCTGGTTCCCACCCTTGACCACTCTGCTCCAAAGAAAAGGTGTGCTGTGGGGACGCATGACTGACACACGGATTCTGGAAAGATACCAACAGCTTGGTGGGTACAGGTGAAGTAGTGGGCTTCTTCCTGGCTGCCCCTGATCTCAATCGAAGTCTGAACAACACCAGGGACCATGTTACAGTGCCCTCAGGAGCCAAGATGGAAGGACACATTGGAAACCTTATTAGGAAGTGTGGAGGCAAAGACAGTCC
Organism: Montemys delectorum; assembly: GCA_019843815.1. NCBI lineage: Eukaryota > Metazoa > Chordata > Mammalia > Rodentia > Muridae > Montemys > Montemys delectorum. Next base: position 6,428 of record JADRCD010237703.1, on the reverse strand, counting down.
ATTAACCTCACCCCGGTGATCCAGCCTTGACCACGAAAACCTATGTTTTGTATTCAGTGCCAAAGAAGCCAGAGGATTCATGTTTCTAATTGAAAAGGTCAGTGCACATCTACAGCACTCAACCTGGCCCTGGTGACCTGCCCTGCTTTGAAGGGTGTTTAATAGGCATGATTCTTCTCCCTTGGGGAAAGAAGAAGTGAATGAAAATTACATATTGAAATTCTTGGTGTGCACTCTGTTTTATTTTTATACCATGGCATGTCAAGGCAGGTGCGTGGGTGTTCATGCTGCTGCCGATACAGAAGAGCCACAACGGCCCAGTGCCCGGGAGCAGAGGCCGGGCTGAGTGAATTCCTTGGTCCAGGAAGGATACAGCACTTGTAGCAAAAGTGAGACCAAGGAAAGATGCAGGATGCACAGGAGCCCAAAGCTGGGGGATGAGACTGCATGCTGAATGCATGCTTACGGCCTGAATTCGTGCTTTATGGCATGCTAAGCACATGGCAAGGGCTTTCTGCCTGGACCTGTTTAATCCACAGGATGGGGGGGGGGGTAGGGCTGATGCGTGGCGGTGTATGCCTGTGATCTCAGGACTTGTCCAGGTGAGGCCAGTCTGGAGACTCACTCGCTCCACAGCTGGGCGGTCCCTGGGGTCAGCCTTGTTCTTGGGTAGAGTCCTCAGGCCCGCCATGCAGAGGCTGAGCTCACTTAAAGGCTCACACTACCACATCACCCTTGTTTTGACTTTGTTCTCTTGTAGAGTTGAGTACATATAGGTTAAAGGCTCATGTGATCATGTGCTCAGAAAGAAAGAGAGAGGAAAAACAAAACAAACTAGCAAATGAGTCAATGCCTTGAGAATCCCTGCCACTTGATCTTGGAGGTTTCTCCTGCACAGCCGCTGTAGCACTGAGGACTGAAGCGAAGACCACCCAGCTCCACTCTGCCTGCCACCAAACTAGTTAGACCTTGGGTACACAAAGGAGCCTTTCTTTACCTCAGTTTCTCATCTGTAAAATGGAGACAGCTAGGGCTTTAGTCTGAGCAGAGTCCTATGTCTGCATGTGCCAAGGCTCAGCGGGCTCCCTGCCCGGTGATGTACTAATATATACTAGGCAAACCAAATGCAGCCTCATGGTGGCTCCTTCTGAATTAAGGGAGCAGCGAGCAAGCCCTCTTTCCCAGGAGCCCAGAGCCTGGAGTAAGGGAGGGAGCCCCTGGAGCACCTGTGGGACCGGGTGGGTGAGGGAAGGTGTCACACCTCCCCCCAGAGCACATGTGCCTTGAACATCTTGTTCCAATCTGGGCACAGTCCCACTCTCTTAAGTAAAGGAGACTCTGAAATGCACCATTGGAAAGATATGCTTCCTGGCGTGTGAGTTTAGGAATGGGCCCACCCAGAAGCAACAGCTATATCCTAGAAAGGGGGAGGGTATGACAGAGCCAGGCCTCAAAGACAGGAAGAAGGACTTTTTGGGGTGACTACATGTTGGGGGACATGTCCTCTGCTCCAGGCTGCCTGTGGGTACCATCAAGCTCACTGGCAAGCTACAGCACAGAGGTCCATGGCTGCTGCCTCTCATTTCCACTATCATTGTAAGGGCCATGCCCACCGATAAACACCTAAGGGATCCCCTGAAAGGCTTGCTCCTGTGGCCAGAGTAGGGTCCTGGGCAGAAGATGGCATCCTGACAGCATGGAGCCTGACTTGCAAGCTAATTCCAGCTAATTGCCACCGAAACCTGCTAGGATCACATCTGTTGGGCCTGAAGATTAAATCAATATTTGACAATCTTGATTAAACATAGCCAGGGAATCCTTGTAAAAGAACAGCTGTTCAAGCCGCATCCTGTTCCTGGGGGGTTGGGAGGACTGAGCTGGAGAGTCTCTGTCTCTCCATGTCTTCACCTGAGGATGGCTGGGGGCTGAGGATACGGGGGGGGGGGGGGGGGGGAGACATATTAGGGAGACTCCAGGAGAGTGATGAGAAAGGCTTCTGCAGGGAGGGAAGGAGAGGTCGGGGTGCAGGCTACTCTAGGTAGCACTCTCCTGTCACAGTGGTCCTGCTTCATCCTGAGTGTTCCCTGATTCCTCAGGGCCACAGCCTTATCAGAGCACAGGACATCAAGCCCCGCGCTCAAGCCTCCCTCTATCTACTACCAAGGGAGCACTCAAGCACTCAAGGGACCCACAGAAAGGGGGAGGAAGAGAGGGACTCTGCACCTGGATTTGCTGACTCCAGGGTCAGCTCTGTGACCCCTCAACAGTGCAGCACCTTTTGACAGCACTAGATGTCACGGGTGGGAGAAACCCACCCCCCACTTCTGCTCTATCTGGTACTCAAGTATTCCCAGCTCCACACAGCAAGGGCGTTTCCACCCCCAAACCCCACCAATCTCTCTCCTCTTACTTTCTGCTTCTCCCCAACAAAACTGCCTTTATACCCTGCTGATTTTACGTGTCACTAAATGGCACTTCTGGAGGGGGACCTATTATCTCCCCCACTTTACAGAGTAGAGCTCTGAGGCTCAAAGCAGCAAACCACCCACTTAAGGTCACAGTGAGACCAAAGGTTCACGTTGGATTCGAACCTTGGCACATCAAATCCACAGTCATCATAATCATGGCCCTAATAAATGCCTGCCCTCAATCTCTAATGACTGGCAGCAATGCTTAGGCTCTGGTAATCAGCCTGCCTGAGATCAAACTGTAGCCCCACTAAGTACCACGGAGAACTACAGTGTCACATGTGCCCTTACTAGTGTACCCAGCAAGAAGGTCCCCATGAGGTACTTGGCACAGTAAACCGAACACCACAGACACTGGTACTGGTAACTTTTTTTTTTTTTTTTTAAAGATGTTATTTATATCCTTTGGAAGTTTCAATGGCTGTAAATTGCCATGGGGTTCTGGGAACTGAACCTGGATCCACAAGTTTTTAACTGCTAAGCCATCTTTCCACCCCCCTGGGGATACAGCTCAGGGAGAAATGTTTGCTTAAGCAATAGTGAGGCTGAACTGACAACACACTGACTGTGGGGGAGGACTAAGAGCTATCCCCAGGCCTTCAAGACACAGTCCACTCACTGCTCTGTCTCTGGCTCCATGATGGTGCTAAGGTCAGGGTAGCAAGCCTGGGAGGCAGGGAGAGGCCGAAGAGAGGGCTTGGTGGGTGAAGAAGTGCTCGCTGTGCAAGCATGAAGGTCTGAGTCTGAATTCCCAGGATTCACACAAAAGCTGGGCAAGCAGTCATACCAGACAGAGGCAGGCAGGTCCAGGGGCTGCTAGCCTGCTTAGTCTAGCAAGAGACTAAGTTCCAGATTCTGAATGAGGCCCTGCCTCAAAAACAAACAAACAAACCAAACGTGGAGAGCAACTTTGGAGGAAGACAACTGAATTTGATCATGTCTGGGTTCCATCACACACACACACACACACACACACACACACACACACACACACACACATTCTGCCCCACAAAGCAGCATCGCAGCAGGACCACCACTGTCTGCGATTTACAGGAGGCTCACCATCTTTGGCTCACACTCATTCAGAAATAGAATCTTTCAAGAAAATTAGTTACTTTTACCGGCGACTGAAATTATAAAACAAAAACAAACCAAAAAACAAAAACCAATATGGAGTTAAAAAGAATGACATATTATCTTTTGTATTGAAAAAAATCATGGTATTTAAAAAACCATGCTAAAACTGTCACAGCCATTTACCTCCCTCCCCTCCAATCTAGGTCACTGCAGGCAGGGGAAAGGTCTCGAAGGCTGGCAGTGGTTCCCTCTGGGTGGGAAGTGACAGTGTCCATGCTGAGTGTGAGGATGCAGACTGCAGTCCCAGCGCTCGGAGGCCTGGGGCAGCTGGGTCAGGAGCACAGGCTCCATCCTCCACAAGTAAAGCCAACTGAGTTATAGTTCCAGCTCTAAACAATGCCAAATATACTTGTCTTAGATATCTAATTTTTCTGGGTGGTTCTGCCTTCACACACACACACACTACAACTTCACATGTGCATGTCACTCTCCTGATATCCCTGAAGATCCTCATCCCTATTTTTAAACAATGACTCACTAGGCAGTGGTGGCGCACACCTTTAATCCCAGCACTCGGGAGGCAGAGGCAGGCGGATCTCTGCTGAGTTTGTTGCTAGCCTGGTCTACAGAGTTCTGATAGACAGACCTTGTTAGATATGTGATTTTTTTAAAAAAAAATATTTACTTTTATTTATGTGTGTATGTGTGTGTGTGTGTATGTATGTATGTATGTATGTATGTATGTATGTGCCTGCATGTGTTTATGGGTACAAGAGGGTTTCAGAGTTCCTGGAATTAGAGTTTCAGGTAGTTGTGAACAGCCTGACATAAGTCCTTGGATCCGAACCTGGGTGGGTCTTCCAACCTTAACCAGTAAGGACCCTTAACTGCTGAGCCATCTCTCCAACCCTTAATTTTTAAGTCTATAAGTATATTTAAACATCTCAGCCATTAGCGCACTGTCTTCAGAGACCTGCGGATTTGTTCCGGGAGTCTGCATATGACCTACTCTGACGAGGTGGGTGTGCTCATGTGAAACATGCTAGATTGTCCACTTGGCCTGTCATCCTTTCTCTCCCTTAGAAGCACTCACCTACCCTCCAACCATGGGCAGGGCATTCATGAAAACACACCTCCGGACCTATTGGGGAAAGAGCACTTCTGAGGCAGGAGGGGTCGGGAGATGTGGCCACAGAGGCAACTAACCACGGGTTATCTGGGGACAGAGGGAGGTGGGCACAGACAAGGGATGACAGGATGGTGGGAACATGAATGCTAGCCCTGTGCCTACAGCAACACTACAGAAGGCTCTGGAAGGGTTACAGTTTCTTCTCAGGCTCATTGGTTTGGCTGGCAGATGGTGGGAGCCAGCTGCTCTGTTCACCCATCATCTTGCCCCTGGGCAACGCTGCAGGGACTGCTGCCTCCGGCCAGGTGGAAGGAGCTAGAGACACAGGCCACGGGAATGGGCCCTCCAGACAACAGCGCTTTTAAATTAAGGCACACACACACACACACACAACACACACAACACACACAAACACACACACACAGACACACACACACAAAGCACACAAAGCACACAAATGGTGGAACTTTTCTCCAGGCAATTTGGCAACCAATTTAAATGTAAAAATGTTTTTAACCCTCTGAATTAGTATTGCTACTTCTGGGAATTGATCCCAAAGAAGTAATTAGAGATTTAAAAAAAAAAAAAAGATTAATGGCATTGATTACAAAGGTAAACAAAGCAAAGAACATAGCACTGGCCCTAATGATGGCCCTGCATGCACTGATGATAAACACTCCTGCAGCAAAGGAACACACATGCTCAGAGAGAGGCTGGGCCAGACACTCTGGAGGTGGAGTAGTGTTTATACTTTCATGGATTCCCCAAATTGCTTCTATCTTTCCTTTCCCTTGAACTCACAGACCCACTTGCTTCCCCTCCTGAGTGCTGCGATGAAGGTTGTGCACCCTCCCTCACCAGCCATCCGAGTGCTGGGTAACAGGAATATGCCGCTAGATGCTCGGGTGCTGTCCCCGCTATTCTTCTCTGTTTAAACATCCACTGGACTCACCTTCTGTCTAGGGACAGTTGCCCATTTGGTCCCAAGCTTTGCCTTTACCTAGGGTTTCTGTCTTCCAGTAGACCCATCAGCCATGGGACAAGTCACACCTGTGTGACCCTCCTCATCAAGGCCATTTGATGACCGGAAGGAGACGATCCCAGCCAGTATGTGCACGAGGCCTGTTCTCCACTGAGGCCTGTTCTCCACTGGGCCCTGTTCTAAGCACCATTCCTATGTTGGCTCATTTGATCCGAACAGTCCTCCTAGAGAGGTACTACTGTTGCTATCCCTTTTCTACACAACAGGAAGTGAGGCACAAGAATAAAGTCACGTGCATAAGGCTACATTGCTTTAAGAGGCAGGGCTGGGTTCAAATTCTGCCAGCTGACTTAACAGCTAAGATTTTCCCACCTTGGACCATAGCCAAAGGCAGCTTTGTCTGTGGCTTGAGGACACCCTGGAGCCAGATCTGAGTGGAAGGTAGAGTTCTTTTCCTGGTGCAGAGCAAACATTCACTGGCTCCCCCAAGCATTCCCAACCCTGAGGATAAAAAGTCCTGTGGAGAGAGGAGAGCTTCTGAGGAGAGAGAAAGAGGTAGGTGAAGTGGAAACTTCTAGTACTTTGGAAAGTTAGTTATATCAAATGATCGTTTGCTGGGGCACACAGGTGAAAAGACGTCTTGCTAAAACAAGCACATGAAAAACTGTTTTCCTGAAGCAGACACAGGTGAAAGGATGTTTGGATTTGGCAGACATGTGAAGGGACACGGGATGAAGGAATATAAATATGACCCCGCAGACAGTGGGAGGCG
>JADRCD010237702.1:13648-45233 GCA_019843815.1 Montemys delectorum | reverse complement strand
TTTTTTTTTTCCCCAAGACTGCACTATTTAACTCCAGGATTTAACTCTTGATAAGGAAAACAGCTTATAATTAATTTCTCCTTGCTTATCATCCCACAGAATCTAATCCTGAATCGATGCCAGAGTTGATTCTGTTTTTGTTTTGGGTTTTTTGTTTTTTGGTTGGTTGGTTGGTTTTGTTTTTGCTTGTTTGGTTTGGTTTTATGTTTTGCTTTGTTTTGTTTTGCATTGTTAGCTTTTTGTGTTCTCTGCTTTCTGTGTCTTCGTGACTAATTTTTTCCACTGAAAATTAATAGTCTTAGGCCCAGAATCTGTCCCTCGCATCCATGACTGTTCATGCTGTGTCCATGCTACACGGTGTTTCATTGATCCATTCTTGTTTGTAACTGTAACTCTTAACATAGAATGCATGTGATTGCCCAGACTAGGTACATTACCCAAGCCACACAGCAGTGAGCAACCACTCGTTTGCCTTCAACCTCCAAAGTTCCAAAGGGATGCTCATGCTCTTAACTAAAGACTGTTTTCTCTTTGGCATTTTAGTTGTGATATGAGATGTTTAAGTGTCTCTAATTATCCTAGGTGTCCTAACAGGAAAATGGAATGCTAATAACTAAGCAAAGATCACAGGTTCGACAGAGTTTGGGCTCTCGCTATTCAGCCCCCGACCTTCCCTGACCATCCGCAGAAAAGGAGCTAACATTCTAGATGAGGATTTATGTACTCTGTCTGCTGCTTCTATTCCTCTTGTGTTTGTATCCTTCAGCCTTAAAATGTGCCATCTTACAGCTACAATGGTATGACATTTAAACTTAATAGTACTGTTACAATACCCAACAGCTTTAGCACTTTCGATTTGAGATTTAAAGTTACAACAACCAAAGTAAAAAAATGGCAAAGAATTTTGTTTTTAGTGATATCTATAAGCTAATGGTTTGGTGCTATATGTATAGCCAGTTAAAATTCATTCATGGGTTGACACTGGTGTGCAAAAGCATTCAGAACAGTGTTGTGTACATACATCTCATAAATAAATGTGATACATTGTACTCTGTCTGCAATGCTACACAGCAAGAGGATAAATAACTACACTTCAAGATCTCACAAGCAGTATTGTTGCATGCTTAGACACTGAACTCAAGTCAATACATACTGAATGATTTCCTTTGTGTACCTTCAGAAAGAGATTAAAATAACCTTTGATATTACAGTTAGTCATGACAGTATCTGTCCTTTGATAGAGAGTGAAAACATGTCATGGACCACACTGAGAATATGAGACTCTAATAATATTTTGTAGGATCCTGATTTATTGGTACATTCAATTTGTGAAAATTCAACAAAACATATACTTGCTCTCTATTTAGTATATGCATTGCATTTTGAGGCCATTTTAAACTTTATACATGTGATCATTTTATATATACAAACATTTTTCTTCCAAAAGCTAGCAACACTGGTTTTATGAAGGAAATCCCACTCTTAGCATAAGGAGTGGAATTTTAATAAATTCATTAAATTCAATAAACTTTCAATGGAAACTCAGTGAAAATATTGAAAAATACCAACTGCAGCAGTCAGCTGTTGAATAAAAGAGTGCAGGGCTGGGGATGTAGCTCAGTTAGTAAAGTATTTTACTAGCATATAGAACACCATAGGTTCAAGCCACAGCACACTGTAACCCCAAAACTTTTGAGAGACAGAGGGAGGGAGAGCAGGAGGATCAGAAGGTCAAGGTCATGGTTGCCTTTGTAGTAAATTTGAGGCCTGCTTAAGATACATGGAGACTTGATCTAAATAAACAAATATACACAGTGAATATTTAAAATGAGATAATCGCAAAATATGACATTTCCATTACCTTAGTATAATATAACTATAAAATGTGTTTTCTACATGTTACAAATGTAAACTCATTGTCTTATCATATAGAGTGCTTAATATTTAATATAAAGATTTTCCATAGTTCTTTCAGATGTTTGATAGACTGTATATTTTTACAACAAGAGATATTGGGGGTAGGAGATGGCTCAGCAGTTAAATGCATATTGCTTTGGCAGAACTAAGTTCTGTCCTATCTAAAACCTGTAACCCAGCTTCGGTGGATCTGATACCTCCTGGGGTTCCTGTACATACCCAAAATTAAAAATAATAAAATTAATCTTAGAAATTTTAAGATTTCATGAACAGACATAGCTACTTTTTGCAGTATTACAAGCAACAAGAAAACCTGGGCTTGAGAGCAATGGCAGAAATGCTGATAAATTCTATTTCTTTCTATTTCCTTAACATGTATAGTATTTTTTTTATCATTTATCAACATGTCCTTTTTATAGCATATATTCATTGTCCCAACAGCCAAGAATTTCCATTTTATTAAGGAATTTTAATATTCTTTTAAAAAATGTTTTGTTGCATTTTATTAGTTTGGGTGTTTGGCCAGCATGCCTGTGCACCATGTGTGTTCCCAGTGCTTGGAAGAGCCAGAAGAGGACATGAGATTCCCTGTAGCTGAAGTGACAGCCAGTTGTGAAGCATCATGTGGGATCTGGAAACCGAACCCAGGTCCTCTAGAACAATTCAAAGTGCTGTTAACTTTGGAGCCTGCTCTCTAGCCCCTGCATAGGAAGTCTTAGGCAGTGAATCCTCTTTTTGAAATTTCACCTGTCTTAGCTGAAGGCAAGGCTTCAGGTCTGTGACACTAGCACTTGCGTGACTGGGCCAAGAGGGCAGCTAGGAGTTTGGAACCATCCTGAGCTAAAATGAGCTAAGAAATGAGAGGTGGGTAGGGTGGGAGGAAGGACAAAACAATTTGACAATAATTTGATTTTCCTGTGTATTAACTAATCTTCATCCTGAGTAGAGGAACCAAATTCTTTCAAACTCTGCACAAAGGTTATGGTTATAATAGAACGTCTTTAGCTTAAGGCTGGGGTTGAATCTACAGAACCGGCAGCAGGAGAGCCCATCTGAATTTCCTCAACCTGGATAGGTAGAAGAACTTAAATATGAACAGAAATGCTAAAATAAATACATAAATAAATAAATAAATAAATAACTATCTTACTAGACCACAATAAGTCAATAAATACAGCTCCAACTCAGCTTTCCAAGCAGGATCTTAAAATTATCCACGACACCCCGCAACATGCTCCACACAGGGAGGGGGCTATGCTAAGAGAAAAGAGTCTGTTCTCAACCAACTGCTATTAAGCTACAGCAGGTTTGAATGAACAGGGTAGGAAAACACTGGGCCAAGTGAACTCAAATGCTGGCCCCTTGCTGAGGCCCTGGGGGACCCTTGATCACATGCTCCATTGGCTGCTCTCTAAACGCACTGAGCTTCTTCCTCTGCCTCACTGGTTACTCATTGCTTCTCCTGGAAGTGAGCTCTTCAGCGCCAATTACTGTCAAAACACTGCTCACACACCTACTCCGGCTCCTTTGTTGTGGTCTCCCCACAGACCACACTGTTCAAACTCTCCTCTCAGTGACTTTTCATCGAGTTTCATGAGCTTGCCTCGTGGACGGACACTCTGTTTTAGCCTGGCGCACAGCAGCTGGTGTAGGATCTGGGTTTTGTTATCGACCATTGTTATGGGATCACCAGCTGGGCACAGTTGGGCGGCGGCCATTAAGCTTTGATGCTGCACCAGGACTGGCGGTGTTTCAAGGCCTTAATGGTTTTTCTCTTGCCACTTGCTGTCGATTTCCTACCAGTGAACAGGGCAGGGCTTTTACGGAAACACGCAACAGCTGTATTTTCAGTCTTCACGCGGATTTCATCCATCGTTCTTGATTCAATTCATCCCTTGTACAGACAGAGGCCACTCTTTTTATTTATTTGTGTTGACTCTTGGCTCTGTTTTACACCTTGAAAGGATGGGCAGAACCCTTTATCCTCCACATGTAACGCACATCTGCTCAACAATATGATAAACATGTGATCTTGTAAGCACTTAGATCAGGAGAATAATGAAACAAGAGCAATGGTTTACCCAACCAATGAATTTTAGAAGCCTAATGATAGGCTACGCTGAGTCTCATTCTCTCCAGCCTTAAGAAGTGCTTCATTTTTCTCAGTTGATATAAAGGTTTTAGATGCAGCACAGAAGTTCAGTTAAGGTCTCAAATAGAATTAACTAACTTGAATCGATGCTATCACTCAGATGATCTTTAGATTATCCAACTACCTAACAAGAACCACTGGACGGTGGGTTTTGTTCTTTTGTTTTGTTCTGTTGTTTGTTTCTTTGTTTGATTTTTAGTTTTACTAGTATTATTGCACAAATATTATTCCATTTAACCCTCATATTCAAATTATGTGAACGACAATATTATCCCTGTTTGGAGAAGGAAGACTAGCAGGATACTGGCTAGCTCGCAACATCACTTGGTACTTCCCACAGCTATGAGAATGTCAGGTTTTAGTTAGGCACACGGCTACACAGATCAAAGGAAAAACTTTGCAGTCCACTTTTGAGCTTGCTATGAGGGTTTGAATGAGGTCTAGTTGGGGATTGTTTGCCTTTGCTTAGAATCATCCTTAATGAACAAAGGCTAGCTCATGGTTTTTTTTTTTTTCTTCTCCCCTCTATGTTTCCCTGAAAGCAAATGTAATGGCTGAAGCTATAGCAAGTTTTTTTATTACAAATTAATAATAACTATTATAATAATATCACTATTCACTGGTACAGGAAGATAAAGATATTCTGAGTCTGTAACAGTATGAAGTTGTCATATTGCTTCAGAGAACCTACCCTTGGATTTGTTTTATCCAAATGAGAAAGAAATATGTAAGTTGCTGTTTTTCAGATCTTTCTTTTCTAGAGTAATATATGGGAATAGCTAATGTATACAAAGCAGCAAGTTGGCTATAGTTGCCTACAAGCTAAGAAGACCCTGTCACTGTTCCATCTGGAGACAGCATCTTCCATAAACTGGAACATTTTCACTCCATTTGCAAGCAAAAGGGCAATGGTGGGTACTTCAGCTACAGTGCCAATGAGTTAAGGCTGACATTCCAGGTCACGGGCCTTCCAGGAGTGGGAGGTGACTCCTATGCATGTCAGCCAGTTTTCCAAAATGATATTGTGCATTTCCTGAGCTCTGATGCCAACTCACCTCCCATGGGGGCAACACTGGTCAGCATCCTGTCATGGCGGATTGCTGGCCTCACTTAAAAACAGCTAGGGCAAGGCTTTTGTGAAGTCACCAAAGACCTATAAACATCTAAAACAGGATCTTCAAGCCAGCTGGTGAGTATGTTTATTTTTGGCCACTGTTTGTGTCTTTAAAAACTCAGGCCAATCCACTTCAACCAGCACATTGCTGCTTTGCTGCTCCTGTATAACCATCAGCACATTTAGAACTTGTGGGGTTCAACACCTGGGGTTTGTATCTGAAGAAAGTAAGTGGTAGACAGCAGGAATGATGGATCAGGAGCCAACCAGTGAAGCATGGCCAAGGATTAAAAATCCTAGTTCTCTCTCCATCCATTGCTCCTCTCTAAATTAGCCCCACCCCCTCTCCCAGAGGCCATCCAGATTACCTGCCTTCACTTGACCTTTAACCTTAGCTCAAAGAATGTACACATTCAGAAATCTCTTAATGCCTCTCGCACCTGCCTGTTATCTGGGCTCATAGGTACAATTGTTACTCCATAAAAATCATAGTCTTACTAAAGGAGCCATTTCCTCCCAGCTTCCCTTTCAGATGACATGGCAAATGACCAAAATTACACTTATATGTTCATAATCTTTACAGGGTGGATTTGAAGACTAGAAAGAACAGGAAAATATAGGAATGTGCCATAGAAAGTCAATGACAGAAAATTCTAACCAATCATTAACCTTTTAGCCTGAAGTAATCATCAGAAAAGCATCGTTGCTCCTTGGCAATTCTGAGAAAACACATTGAGCTTTGAGGTCCTGGAGAAGGTAGTCTTGAAATGATTAGAAAGAGGAAAAAGAACTCCAGTTTGGTGGATATTTGCAGAGAAAAACAGGAAGGATTGAAATACAGGCACATTGAAAAGGGTTAAATTTGTTTCTGCCAAGGTTTTCTTTTTTCTTTTTTTTTTTTTTTTTTTTTTTTTTTGGTTTTTCGAGACAAGGTTTCTCTGTATAGCCCTGGCTGTCCTGGAACTCACTCTGTAGACCAGGCTGGCCTCGAACCCAGAAGTCCAGCTGCCTCTGCTTCCCAAGTGCTGGGCATGCGCCACCACCGCCCAGCTTCTGCCAAGGTTTTCTATACTGTGGCTCTACCTCACTTTCAACCAGCACTACCTAATTTTGATTCTATTCATTTTATTTAAGATTATATAATGTTACGTTGAGTGAGAATATTGTGACAACTTATTGGGGGGGGGGAGGGATATATGAGTGGATGTTATGTGTGCTTTCTATGTATGGGGAACATGGGAGCACATGCTTGTGGAGTATACATGTACTTGTGCTTGTACATGTAGAAGATATCGAATGTCTTTCTTGATTGCTCTCTCTCTTATACATGGTGGCAAAGTCTTTTCCTTGAACCCAGAGTTCTTGGATTAGGCTAGTTTACCTTTGGAGATTCCCTCCCTCTGTCTCTGCAGTATGTGGTCTGGCATTTCTGGTGGGCTTCCAGGCACAACTAAGCATTCACATGAATGCTGGGTGCCCAAACCTAGCTCCTCTTGTTTATTTAGCCATTGCTGTATCCAAAGAGCCATCTCCTCTGTCCCTTGTACCATTTTTTTCCCTCTAGTTTCAGTTGCATATTTTTGTGTCACATTAACAAACATGTGGAGATAGATTTCTCTCACCTGAAGAAATCTCTAATTTTACAGTATGATTTCATAAGGAAAGCTGTATCTAATATGTAGAACTTTGATTCAGCAACCATTTTATGAACATCAAATTTTGCTTCAAGCTCTCCATCCTTGAAGCTTCACATCCAGGATTACAGCCAACCTCAAATTCTAATTTAGTGTCTGCCAACACGGTGCATTTAAAGCTTCTGATTAAAAAACAGTTTAACTAATTTTTAGTAATCCCCTATGCATAAGCTTCATATTACATCTTTTGGAAAGCTATACAGTAGTTTGTAGTCAGTCCTGATCTTATAATCCTTTTAATGAATTCTGTTCTCTCACTGAGTGAGGTTCTGCCTGTGTAATAGTCATGAATCATCTGTTACTGTGAGTAGTTCAATGAGTCTATAAATCATGGCTCTGTGTAAAGAATGCCTGAAATATAAGCCTTTTTATCTGCATGACACACACCCTGTAAGTGGGAAATTGCTAAGTGAACAGTAGTAGGTTCCATGTTTGATCGGGAATTTGTTTATTTCCTTGGGTTTTAAAGCAATTCCTAGTCGTGCACAGATTCCCTTCATCAGCGTGAGGCAGCAGAACTTTCTCTGAATGCCTTCCTGAGGAAATGGTTTCCTGTAATCTTTTCTTAAATACACAGCAAGACCAGGTCCTGGACAGATGCTCTCTCAATGTATGCAGAGGCACTAAGTCTATGGGGACTTTAACATTTGCTACCAGGCACTGTCATTCTGGAGAAAGATAACAAGATATGAAACTATGGTTTTACCTGTGTAAGAGACCCTGTCTAAAAACAAATGAACAATCAAATAAATACAAGCTATGTATTTTATACTGTCAGTACTTGCAGGGTCTTCCCAGTCCTGAGGAGGGGAGCCAACAGAAAGAACTTCATGGGAGAGGATAAGAAACAGTTACACTCTGATAAGACCATTGTAAGAGCATCTCAGTGGCATAAGAAACATATAAACATGAAAATAGCTAGACACAAGCCATATTATCATGGTGAATTAAGTATGTCAGCCAAACACTAGTTGTATCATTTAAGACTGTCTTTTTAGCTACAAGTAGCATAGGCAAAATTAAGGTTCTCAAACAAATCATACAGGAAAAGAAGTTGAGCAGTAGGTACCCAAGGCTATTGGGGAAGCTCACTATTGTGTAGACTTTCCCCTTCTCTTTATTACTGTGTAAGCACAGGTGGCTATGGTACATTGACGTTTTGTTATCTATTCTTCAGGCACAAAGAGAAGATCAACAGCAGAGAGAAGGGCCAGCCGAGCCTTTTATGCTATATTAATAAAAAGGGCAATCTCTTTTAGAAACCTATGTCTCTCCACTTTCCTTTTAATATATTGGTCAGAACTGGGTCACACAAGACTCCAGAGATAAGTCATTGTGTACTGAGTGACAAAGAGAAACGACATTACTGTAATTTAGATCAGAATTGGGATAGGGTTAGAGTTCCCGAGGAGCACTGTCGTAAGCATGTTAACCAAGCTTATTAAGGTTTGTGTTAGAGGAGAAGAGAGGATGTCAGAGTGTAGCCAATGGATGGTCTCTGTTATAATTAGACACGGAGCCCCAGCCAGTCTTCATGGTTGAACTCCAGTCCTTTCAAAAAGCAACATATCATTTTAGTGCCAGACCCTTCTGGGGAAAAACAAGGAAACAAGCAAACTTGAGACTATATTGGTAAAATATGTTTTAAATTTGTTTAGCATTTAGGTAACTAGGGAAAATTCAGAGGCTTCTTTTGCATATTCATATAGTCATGGTCATGCATGCAAAAACAATAAAACGTAGAATCCTCCATTTCTTATTTTTATTTATTTTTCAGAAGAAGATAAGCCTCTCAGCTTTGCCCTGGAATGAGAAACTTTCATCTTCGGAAAGAAAGAAAAGTCTGTGCTGTGCAAGGGGAGAAATGTAGTCAAAGGTCCTGAGTAGAGACAGCACTCCTTCTTCATAGTTAGGAAAACACTTTAAAAACTAGGAGAAAAGTCCAAAAACCATTCGTCAACCTGGCAGCGTAACAGTCATCTGGTCCTGTTCTCAGTGAAGAGGGAGAGCTCTAGGGCCCAGGAGAAAGAGTCTTGCCATGGATTGCACAATTATTAGAGGAGGTAGAATCCAATCTCAGACCTGCTGACCTCATCTGGACTGCTTTTATCTTTATCCTCCTCAGGCTGAAGCCATCCAAAAATCCGGGAAAAGAATGTGGGGTGGGTAGCCTTAATTCCTGGGAAGAGGAAAGCAGACAGGAAGAGAAAGTCTCTGGAGAGCCTTACCTCCCAGGTAGGAGAAGGCCAAAGGGATGCTGATATCACAAATGGGAAGATAAAGCAGGTTTGTATACAACCAGCAAGCCTTTCCGAGTTAAACAGTTCCCTTTATCCCCCGTCTCTCAGTTCTCCATGTATTTATTCTGCCACTTTTTCTTACTGACACAAGGCATAAAGTGAATACTGAGCTTTGGTATAAACTGAAATTTAAAATATGCATCTAGGTTTTTCCATGTGGTCACAATCAAAATTATGGCTCATGATCTGCTAGGGAACAGTTCTCCCATGATGAGTTCAGAGCAGTTAGCTTCTCATCTGAAGAAGGATTGGATTTCTAATTCCAGAGGATAATGCCAGAAGAAGAGGTTGGCTTTCCTTTAGGGGTCAAACTGTCAATAATATCTGACTTTAAGCAAGCATTTGGATCATGTTCATTGTATGAGATCTTCTGTGACTTACACGAACAGAGTCCATGGTAGATTGTTTGCTACGTTCAAAAAAGCAGCATTTGATGCATCATCTTGCTTTCAACCTATATAGCCCATGGTCACTGAGTAGACTGGTGCATAACACTCTCACACTTTCAACAGCACATTTTTTTTATCATTTTTTTTTAAACTATGAAATTCACACAAGTATATCTCAACTCTCATCAGAAAATATTCTCCTTTCAGTATATGGAAATTAACAGAAAGGACCTTCACTGGTCTATGTCCAGAGAATAAGAGACTGTGACCCATTCATCCCTAGCTGGGCCACACATAATACACCCTTCCTCCAAGGCTCAGGGATTTTTGGGGAAGAAGGGGAACAAAGATTGTGAGAGCCAGAGGTATTGGATAATATCAAGGAAGTGGTGTTTTCCAGATACCACATGGCAACTGGACAGATAAACACATCACTTCTGAGATGGTATGTGCAAGATCTGCACAAGTTCAAGCCAGACAAAATCCCAGCAGAGAGCAGGTAATGTAGGTCCAAATTCTCACCACTAAGTCAAAAGCTTTTGGCATTTGATAGCTGCTGGGGAAAAGAGTTGGTTTTTCTCTAATGGTCTGACCTCTGGTAGATCAACCACACACCAGGGCAGGTGCCGCTACCAAGTCTAATAGAGCAACATAAACTGGATTTAATGGGTGTCTTAATCAGGGTTTTTCTATTCCTGCACAAACATCATGACCAAGAAGCAAGTTGGGGAGGAAAGGGTTTATTCAGCTTACACTTCCACGTTGCTGTTCACCACCAAAGGCAGTCAGGACAGGAACTTAGGCAGGTCAGGAAGCAGGAGCTGATACAGAGGCCATGGAGGGATGTTACTTACTAACTTGCTTCTTCTGGCTTGCTCAGCTTGTTTTCTTACAGAACTCAGGACTACCAGCCCAGGTATGGCACCATGTACAATGGGCCCTCCCACCCTTGGTCACTAATTGAGAAAATGCCTTACAGCTGGATCTCATGGATGTTTTTCCTCAAGGGAGGCTCCTTTCTCTGGGATAACTCCAGCTGTGTCAAGTGACACACAAAAACCAGCCAGTACAATGGGAAAATGAAGAAAATTCAAAATGGAATGGGAAGTAGCAGAGGATGTTGTGATGGGGAGTGTTAAATATGTTCAAAATATATTATATGACATTCTCAAAGAAGTAATGTAAACATTGCTTTAAGATTATTTAAATTGATCACTTAAAAATTCATTATGCATAGCAATACACTAAATACAGACTAGTATGTATCTGACTGAAAATGTAAAATTGTAACTAAATATCCTATAAGCTTGGATCTGGGATAGCAAAGAACAATACATAATTCACAAAGGATTTCTAAGCGGTCTGCTGTGAAATTCTAATTTATCAAAGAAAACTAGTAAGAGTGTCTTCCCTACCAAGAAGTGGATGTATCATATCTGCATCCCTCCCCGAAAATACACACAAAACCTGCCCCATCTCGCGGAGTAATTAACCAGGGTCCGAAGGGGACCGAGCCTGAAAGAGAAACGGGCGACGAGACCAAGCAGAAATGGTTGTCAAGGTCTGACTTTACTTCAGAAGGGCATGGTAATTATACTTGCAGAGCAAGGAAGCGTTAAGAGGAAGTGGGCGGGGGTGTGCACCTGGCTTCACACCTGGCCGGAGCGGAACATTGACAAAACATTTTATGGTTTTTCCGCGAACACTCCATGGTTCCTCCGAGAATAGACTGTTACTCAGATAAGGTCAAATTCTCAGGGACTGGGGAACAACAGGGACACTCTGTCCCTGACAAAAACCCAGAAAGAAGTAACTTTTGTATCCCCAGTGATTGTGATAGAAATAATAATATTTTAATGACATATAGTTACTAAATGGTAAAGATTTGAACCCAATTTTGTATGAACTTAAAATCTGTGTTTCCTTGATGGCAGACCCTGTCTACATGACAGCATAGATGAAGATCCATGTGTGAAGTTCCCTTCTTTTTATAGAGTCATCGGAGACATCTCTGCCTTTGTGTTTAGTGGGCTCATTTTTTAAATTTTTTTTTGGAACTCACTCTATAGACCAGGCTAGCCTGGAACTCAGAAATCCGCCTGCCTCTGCCCCCTAAATGCTGGGATTAAAGGCGTGCGCCACCACTGCCTGGCATCACCTTTGTCTTTAGTGAATACTAACCTACAGAAGGCATCCCAAGTAACTATGTATTTCTATTTTAAGATACGCTAAGCAAGTCTTATTCTATTGTTACAGTGGTGTACAATAATTTTCTGACCTATCTCTTCCAACATCAAGAATTTATTTATGCTTTTATTTGTTATTGTTGTTGAAATCTCATTTTTTATGTTCATTAGCTTTTCTTTTATTCTTTATTTTGCTCCCTAGATACTATGTGATCTAAAATGCATAAAGATATCATGTCATATCTAGGGCTCCTGGCTTATAATTCCCTCTACAAAGTAGCTCGTATTTCCCAACAATTCTTAGATCTGAATATTGATGTTATTTGACCTACTTTGCCTAAGTAGACCAAAGACCTTCATGTCAGAATGGGTTTTGCATATACACCAAGAGAAGGACTGCTGCTGAGAGAAGCCAATAAGGATCAAGACAGGCCTTACGCAGTTTCCTGTTCTCTGTCTAGTATCCTTCCATCATACCCTTTTCGTCCTGTTCCATTTATACACAGATTGTTCAAGCTTCAGAGATGTCTATTCAATAAAGTTGTCACTAAAACCCCCAAAGATGATTCAAAGAGTGTCTGTGTCTGTGAACTGTGGAGGCTTCCGAGAAGCAGAGTATGAGTCATCAGCAGAGCCTCCCTGACCCTCAGAACCCTTCCAAGCCTTTCTTTCTTTTTGTGGTTGTCTAGTAGTTTTCAATATACCGTCAAATGTAAAAATGTTTTCTGGAACGCTGTGGGATACTCTAACAAATGAATGAAATTTGAAGATGCATAGTGGGACTCTCATCCTTCAGGGTGAGAAGTTCTTAGAAAATTACACATCTGCCAGTTCTGAAGTGAGGGCAGTCTGTGGCCTTCACCTCTCGACCTATTGGATCTGATTCTGTTTCCAGGTTGGTAATAGCTAAATTGAACTGAACTAGAGGACACTCAGCAGGTGACCACTGCACACTTTAGAGTCATACTTTGGAATTACAGATAGAATTATGAGTGTGAAAAGCTGAACTTGAGGGCATCTTTTTTCCTTCTAAATCATTAGAGTTCAGTCTTCAAATAAATTATGTTCCGTTATTATGTTGTACAGATTGCTTTATATCCTGACTCTATCAAACAAGGCATAATGGTATAAGGTGCCACGGACTGGGGTTTTCTTATGGGGTTTTCCCTTGTACTGAGGGATGATGAGTTCTGGCCAAGTGTGCATAGGATTCGGCTGTGACAGACAGACTCAACGCAAGGAGTGTAGGATCTGAATGGTATTTTTCAAATAAGGAGTCAGGTTTATATAGTCGATACAAAAGGGTTTGAAAGAATCAGGTGGTACAATGGTCAAGATACATCAAACAAGGTGCAGGTACAAAGCCTTTTGTTGGGAACACAATGGGTCAGCAGCAAAGTATGTACATGTCAATTGGCAGGAACTAAACAGTGGTTGCGACCTAAAAGAAAGTTAGCTTTGACTAAGATCACTTCAGTCTAGAAGCCAGGTGCAACCGGTTCCTATTCAATCTGTTGTTTAGGTTACAAACTGGGTGGGTCTAGTTAGTTCCTCAACTATGCTATGCAGAGGTTAGCCCCAGGGAACCCTTGTTAAGCTAGTTCCTGGGTGTGATTCAGATGCAGATCTAATGTGGCCTGCCTTATGTTGACTGAGATTGAGGATTCCACCTGACCTTGTCCTGGGATAAGTCTCCCATTCTGTAAGCTTCAATGCCCTACCCCTACATTATTTCCCTAACAATGCCAGAGACAATTAGTTCTAGATGGGTAACATTCTTTATGGAATTCCAGGCCAGGGTTTGGCTAGGATGTTGGAATATTGGTTAAAAAGTCAGAGAGCAATGTCCAATTTTTTTCTAGCTGTCATATCTTAGTGGGCACCTAGCACACAAGTACAAGGACATATCTTGGGCTACCTCTGAGTTAGGGGGTGCCCGGCAACCATTGGGGGGGGGAAGGAGGCTGACTTCCTTGAAGTTTTCGCCTCAAATACTGCTGTCACGCAAAGTCTGAAGGTAGGAAAAAAATCCAAGCAAACTATTTATAGAACATAAGCTTTAAGAGTGAGGAGTTAATAAACTCTCCAACTGTAGAAATGTATTTAGCAGAAGGATTATGCTTATTACTGCATTCGTTGTTGGTATCCGGCATTTACTTTAATGTGTAAAGCATGAGAGAACTAGAAAAGAAGGAAGGGTGTTCCAGTATTTAAAAGAGAAAGTACTTATTTTTGTGATTAATCATGTATATGTGGCATGCACTAGTCAAGCCTGAGGATACAAAGATGAATAAGACATATTTGCATTCATAATAAGTAGTTATGCCTCCTTAGTCATCAGTTCTGTGCCTGAATTCCACCAACAGTGGCTCAAAAGTGTTCATTTTACAGTTGCACTAAGTAGTTATGGCTATAATGGCAATATCTGTACTGAACACTTGCAGATTTGTCTCCAAATCTCTATAAACAGAACAGTATAAGAATATGAAGCATTACATGAATTACATTAGATTTAAAAGGTAATTTAGAGATGTGATGGATTATATACAGATAAGTTTTCTTTAAGTAACTTGAGCATCTGCAGACCTTGACCCCTACATGTTTACTAATGACCTCAGATACCAAAGATGACTATATATAATTATTGTTTATTATACTGTGGTAGTTTGAATAAGTATGGCTCCCAAAGACTTGTGTGTTTGAATGTTTAGCATATAGAGAGTGCCACTATTGGGAGGACTTATGGAAGAAAGGGTGGTCTTGCTGAAAGAAGTGTACCATTGTAGGGGCAATCATTGTGGTCTCCTATGCTCAAGCTATGCCCAGTGTGGCACACAGTCCCCTTCTGCTATCTGTGAATCAAGATGTAGAACTCTCAGCTTCTTCTCCAGCACCATGTCTGCCTGTACACTGCCATGCTTCCTACCATGATAATAATGGACTAAACCATGGAAACTGTAAGCCAGGCCCACTTAAATATTTTTCATTATAAGAGTTGCCTTGATCATGGTGTCTCTACCTATCAATAAAACCCTAACACACATACTGTGATTAAATATGACTTAAACATATTTATTTCCTATGCTTAATTTCATGTAAGTGCCATAAAATGTGAGTATGACAGAGACGTATAAAGATACTCTGAGACTAATATAGTGAAATAGTCCATTACATGCTCAGATCGTTCTGACAGCAAATGAGTTCTATGACCATCACTCCTGGTAGCTGCATCCATCTTCAGTTTTTAATGTGTCATTCTCTTCTCTACCACATCACCATATGGCCTTCTTATCTCTAACTTTATCTTCCTACACCATCTTTCAACTCTAGTCAATGAATATTAGAGCACACTAAGTCAGTATGACAGCATCTCAGAGACATACACATACATGTACAGATCCTATTTCCAAATGAGACCATGTTCGGAGGTTCCAAGTAAACATGCATTTTGGAAAGTCCTAGTTAACACTGTACATCCACTCATTAGTTACGGGAATATCGTCAGAAGCTAACTTCTTAGGACCTTATATATAAATGGGAAACTAGTAATAGCATCTGAGTCCTAAATCATTGAGATATTTCAACAAAACATACCAATGTATTCAGGATACTGCTTGACAGACTGGTAAATAAATGCTAAAGACTCATAGCTCTAGGAGCTGCAGTCCACATCTTTCTCTTAATAATAATTTTGGATTGGATTGGCTTTGGAAAAGGTCTCTGAAATCTATTTTGCCAAAGGGTTTAGATAACTCCCCAAACTACAGTGGAACTCTCTTACATGCTTTCAAAAGCTCTTTAAGGAACATCAGAGTGCCAAATATTTTACAATTATAAGTATGTGAAGGAAAAGTCATGTTCCAAGAATATGCATCCTTGGAGACTGGCTGTCTCCACTTGATCTTTAGAGGAAGATAGTGGGCTGAGTAAATCCTGGGACATGGAAGAACCAGAGGCTAGGTTTTGGTTGTAGTTTCCTATTAACTTGGATAGGAAGCAAAGATTTCTCTCCTCTCCTCTCTGATTGCCAAGTGTGATGATGGAAGAAGGCAAAGAAGAGGGACAGCTACTGGCTCTTCAAATTGCAGGCTTCAGGGCCCCATTGTGGTGGTAAATAGCAGGTTTCTGTGGTGTAAAAGACTGAGATGTCAAGATCCCCTGAGAGATATGCTACCGAAATTCCTGAAGATATCTAGGAGGCTGAATGGGTAACTCCTGAAGTGTTACAAGAAGTCTGGCAAGTTGGCCTTTTCTCCACGACTAGTTTAATCTTCCCTCTGAAGCATGTAGGCTGGTTATTGGCGCAGAATCCTGACTTCATTTTCCATTGTATGGAAGAGCCCTTCACAACAGAGTGCATGTCTTCATCATCAATGTGCTCAGTGACTTCTAGCAATGAGAATGACTGAATGTGGCTCTCAGTGTCAGCCAGTGTATGGCTTTATGATAAAACAAAAAGGAAAAACAAAATAAAACAAAAACAGGCAACAACAACGAACCCCCAAGACTTTCTAACCTCCTGGTGCTTACCTTCTAGTGAAAAGGCTACCAAGAAGAAGGGAAAGCATGTCTAACCCTGTGATGCCCGGAAGCAGGAAGCAGGGCAAGGGAATCAAGATGCTTCTTTATACTACTGGATTCTGCTTTATGGTGATTCAACTGTAGGATGCTTGATGTTTCAGGAATTTCAAGAACTAAATGAATTTTCTGAATCTCCCATGACTTAGAAAAGAACATTTGAGGAGAAACAACAAACAAGATCAAACATTCTTAAGAAAGGTTCAAAGGTTTTAAGGGGCATGGAATCAGGAGATGGGAGTTTTAAGAAGTGTAATGGATTAGAAGAAAGCAGAAAAAAAAGTGTCCAAGATGATGGACAATATTATGGCATTTTCAGATTTACATATAATGACTTTGACTCCATTTACTCCCTAATAACTCTTGTGGTTTCCATCCTTCTTGTCAAGAGACACACTTCCACTTTCACACATAATATAGAACATTATTATTTTATTCAAAAAAATGCTATTACCAAGGAATTTCCACTTCCTTTCAGTTAATTCATATGACCCTGTCTGACTACAAGTATTTGACTGAATCTAATGTGTCAAACGACTGACTTAGACAATGATCTGTATCAGAGGAAAAGGTGTGCTCTGTGCTCTATGAACTTTTGCCTCTCCCCCTCTGAAGGTTGTAGTGTTGGAGTTTGAATCATTGAATTATTGGAGTTCTTTTGCTCCTATGAGCAAAGCTACTCTAAGGAGAAAGCTACTCTAGGGATGAAGTAACATAGACAGGAACACAAGAAATGTTGGATAATGTCAACCTCAAGGCTGCCTGATTCCAGGCCTTCTCATCACATGATTCAATGGTTTCCTTTATTGGCTAAGTCACTGGATCACTTCTATTAGCTCTTTCAGAGTATTCTAGTGCACTGTTCTCTATGATTTTGATAGTCCCTTTACTCTTTTATAGAGTCTGAAAATATCTTTCATTCAAAACCAAACTGTCACATCTACCCTTAAGTATCCTCTATCCCATGAGCAAGATACCTTTGACACCTTTGTTCTCCCATGATCTTTTATTCTGACTTTATTCTGACTTGATGATGACTAAAATTTACATGTCAACTTGATTGTGTTAGGGACTGTCAGAATAGTTGGCAAAACATTATTCCTAGGCATGCTTGGAAAGTTTCTAGAAACATTAATATTTAAATATGTAGGCTGTGGGAAGATGGTGTCTGCTGAAGGCTTAAGCACAAGAAAAAATGCAGAAGAGAAGATTCTCCTTCTGAGTTGGGATATCCATCTTTTCCTGACTTCAGATGTGAATACTTCTGGTTCTCACATCTGCAAGTATGAGCTGAAAAAAAATAGCAATATCAACTATCTGGTGTTTCTAGAAAGGTTGAAAGCATATTGTCAGACTTCTTGGCCTCAATAATCATGAAACCCAGTCCCTATAATAAATCTCTCTCTCTTTGTTTTCTCTCTTTCCCTCTTCCTCTTTCTTCCCCATCTCCACACATATATTTGAACATAAGAACATATATACAATTGGTCTGTTCTTCTGTAGAATTCTAATATATCCATTCACTCACTGTATATTTACTAAGGATTTATATATGGCAGTTTCTCTTATAGGCAAAGCTACATAAAACTAACTTCTAACACTGGAAATAGAATAGCATGAATGGATTTCTTATAAAGGAAATGTAGAGAAGTCTCCATGGAAATTATATTCTATGTGGCAAAAGAAACTAAACACAAAGGAAAAAAGGGATGATGGACAAGTATTCAAGATGTTTAATGGTGAGTAAACCTAATAGGATAGGTAGTGATGAGTAGTGGCTGCAATATGAAGTAGGCTGGCTAGGGAAGGTTTTTCTAACATGATAAAACTCTAAGGTTTCAAAGGCCAGATGTGTTTGGCTTGCCAAATAATGCCAGCACCTGGAAAGTGGAGGCAGGAGGATTACAGGTTTGATGCCAGCCAACCTGTGCTGAATAGCAAGAGTCTAAAATAAAGTGTAAGAACTAAGTGAATATTGGGGGAAATGAGGCCAGATATTGACCATGTTCAACATTAGTGTGTCAAGGAAGAGAAAGAAAGCAGAGAGATCCAGAGAGGGCCATACTGTATCAGGACTGGGAGAGGAAGGCAGGAAGAGGGAATAGAAAAGGAAAGCAGAAATCAGATGGTCAGGACCTTAGAAGTCTCTGACAAGATCTGACTTCTGTCTTCAAAGCCTCACTGGATTACTGATTTAAGAACTAACTTGGGAGTGTCTTAGTGAGGGTTTATATTCCTGCACAAACATCATGGCCAAGAAGCAAGTTGGGGAGGAAAGGTTTTATTCAGCTTACAGTTCCACATTGCTGTTCATCACCAAAGGAAGTCAGGACTGGAACTCGGGCAGGTCAGAAGGCAGGAACTGATGCAGAGGCCATGGAGGGATGTTACTTACTGGCTTGCTTTCTCTGGTTTGCTCAGCTTGCTTTCTTGAAGAACCCAGGACTACCAGCCCAGGGATGGCACCACCCACAGTGGGTCCTCTCCCCCTTGATCACTAATTGAGAAAATGCCTCACAGCTGGATCTCATGGAGGCATTTCTTCAAGGGAGGCTCCTTTCTCTGGGATAACTCCAGCTTGTGTCAAGTTGACACACAAAACCAGCCAGTATAGGGAACATATTTCTAAACCCATGATTTTTAGTTGTCTATCTCTAGCATCTCTCCTCCTTCTCAAGACTGAAGCTAGTTCATTTCAGTATGCTTGTTACTCTACATTGTTTGACTTACTATGCAGTTGTCACTTTGTTGATGTTTTCTATTTCTTCATCAGTCATAATATATATATTTATATGCATGCATATGTATATGTGTTAAATGTAATCCAAAGAGGTGTGTTAAGCCTATTTCATAGAAGAAAACAAAAGAGAGATAACAAAATGAACTTGCACACAGGAAGATAACAGATTTAAAATAAAAAATAAAGCAAAACATTATTATATTTCAGAATGAATGAAGACCTATAAGGATTCAGGATTATAGTAAAATAAATGTATCAGTTCAACCTCTAAAATGGTGACTAAACTATAATGCAGTCTATTTTCTTTAAGCTTAACTTTTACTAAGGCCTGGGAAGAGATTCAAATCCCTATGTTGAATCACTGTTACAGGCAAATCATCAGGTAAATTCCACAGCTAAAGAAACTTGTCGCCAGAATATACATCGAATACATGCTCGAAGCACATCTGTTACTTCCAAGTACACGCTCGCGGCTTCATTAAATTGTCAGACAATTCATAGGTTTCACTGAACTTATTCTTTAGCACCAATTGTCTGGTGTCTGAAAAGCTGTATTCATAAAATCACTGAAAAATATTTATAAGCTGCATGGTGCCAGGCATTGGCAAATGTCCTCCCATGGACATGTGCTGAAGCAAATAAGCCATACGGGCTACTTCCCTCCCACATAATCCCCATGATTCAGTGGGATTGGATGACCTTCTTGGGAACTCTTTACTGTAGTCCGCATGGGTGCCAAAAGCCCAAGGAAGCTTGCTGCGCTGTTCTCATTTAAATACTGAGCTTGCTGGGTTCTTATTCAGATGTCTTTAGACACACTTCCTTCTTGCTCAGCAAAACTGCTAATTGGCACAGGAAACATCCTGGCTTTGTCTGTTCTCTATAGAACTTGGAAATGCTTCTACCTGACGCTGCTGACAGAATTCTCCTTTCAATGCTATGAATGCCCCAGACATTTCAATGACAACATTGGGAGCAAAGTAACACATTATACACTTAGCTGGTCTTAAACTGTCTCAAGAAACAATGTAAGTCATTTAAAGCAAAAATCCCCAGAAACTGAGGATTAAATAAAATGAGTGTTTGGAATATAGCTATTTAAAATTGGTGAGAGCTGCACACAGGACTTTTCTGTTTCTATGGTCTTCTTCACTGGCCCCCACCCATAGTTTAATCTGTTCACCACTTGCTATAGCTAAGATTCCCAAGAAACCTTTTTTTCATAAGCTCAAGAAAGCATGTTGCATTGGCAAGAGTAAAGAAAATTGTTCTTGTACTAACTGCCAGCCAAAAGCCCAAGTCTCACATGCATTTGAAGGTGGAGGTAGGGGTGGATGAAGGGAGCCTATAATTCCTATTTTTAGGTCCTTCCTGCCTCTCATGGTCTTATATGAAGTGAAAGGCAAAGGGGAGGAATAATTAATTACTTGTGAGCACACTGGGGACTTGGGTTTAAATTATTGTGAATTTTTAAAGCTGATAATTCTGACTCTACTTGCCCAAGGCATTTTAAGTTATTAGTATATGTGTTTGCATATTTTTTTTTGAATTCTTGTAGATGCATTGTTTCATTTGAGCCTTTAGGGGATGTTGTTATGTTCTGTTGTATTCTGTTCAAATGTATCAATATGAGCAACACTCATGCCCCGATCAGAAATTTTAAAGAGCCGTTCATGACATTGCTTAACACAGGACTAACCAGGTAGATGATTATGCACAGAAAACTCATTGTTAGACTTTTCTACATTTCACTTATAAGAAATCCATTCATACTAGCCTATTCCCCACGTTAGAAGTTATCTGAATCATTAAAATTCTATGAGCTGATGATATGTCCAGAACTGTGATAAACATTTGAAGGGCCAAAAAAGGAAAAGCCCCTGAAGAACTTTTCTTCTGATAATGATTGAATTTGATTTCCAACTCTTGCTAAACTGTTTGTTGGGATAAGCTTTATTAAGAGAGCACTTAGAAGGGTAATATTTCATGCTTCAAACCCTCAACTTAATAAATATGCAGTAATCTGCAATGTTAAACTAGAAACTGTTTTTGGGCTCATAGTGGGTTAATAGTCAGTCCTTGAGAGGGCATTAAAATGACAGGTAAAATGGAATTGACACAGAAACAAACAAACAAAAAAATCACATGGGAATTTGGTGTGTGGTAAAGCTGTTACTTCAGTACAGTGAGGAAAATGAATTATTTACTAAATAGGGGTTCAGTTGGAGTTCAAGTAAAAGCTGTATTTTTGAACTGAAATGAATGCTCTATGAACACAATGGCTCAACAACAGCAAGGACACCTTAGAAAAAGTGATACAATTTTTCTTTCTGAGACAGGTAATCTTTTTAGAAAAACAAATCATCACATGTAGGATATGTAAAATTGACAATAGGATTGACTATTTAGGAACTTGAAATTTCATCCCATTGAATTATGTAAAACACAGCACCTAACTGATCAGATTGCAAAAATTATCACAAAAAATGTCACAAAAAAGACAAACTGGTAAAAAAACAAAACAAAACAAAACAAAAAACTTGCTGAACATATAAACAATAACTTAAATTCTAGATAAGCAAAAAAATACAAACCCACAAAGCAACAAGAAACACTTAAGCCCCTGATCAGGGCGGTGGTGGCGCACGCCTTTAATCCCAGCACTTGGGAGGCAGAGGCAGGAGGATTTCTGAGTTCGAGGGCAGCCTGGTCTACAGACAGAGTTCCAGGACAGCCAGGGCTACGCAGAGAAACCCTGTCTTGAAAAACCACACACACACAAAACAAACAAACAAAAAATCCCCCCAAAAACAAAACAAAACAAAACCCTGATTAGCAAAAACATAAAAAATTTACAGATAAAGCAAGCAAAGGCCAATAACCATTTGTTTCACAAATATGCAATAAAAACCATGACTCCTCAAGAGTGCTTGGGGAATCTGAGAGTGCAAAGCAGGTGCAAATGTCCTGCACCCAGGGATCACCATGTGAAGCCATTTTTTTCACCACCTCTAATACAGAAGGAATTGCATTAAATTTACAGTACATGATTACTGTCTATGATTACTGTACTGTGTAATGGGACATCAAAACTCCTTACTCTTGTAAAGCAGAATGCCACTGACCATCCCTTCCTTTAAACAGTTCAAACTCAGGTTCTCCGGAAGAGCAGCAAGCGCGATTAACCATGGAGCCATTTCTCTAGTCCCAACAGTTTTTGACTCTAGCAAATAATATAGCAAGGGAACATTTTTCAATTAAGAGATGTCATTTTGCCGGGTGGTGGTGGCGCATGCCTTTAATCCCAGCACTTCGGAGGTAGAGGTAGGCAGATTTCTGAGTTTGCAACCAGCCTGGTCTACAGAGTGAGTTCAAGGACAGCCAAGGCTACACAGAGAAACCCTGTCTCGAAAAAACAAACAAACAAACAAACAAAAAGATGTGATTTTAGGGTCTAATTCTTAATAATTCTAAGAAGCCATTTGGATAACCTCTATGTGCATACTGGAACTGAACCCAAATCTTCCAGGATATCAGCCAGGGGTGGAGCCTAGGTAAAGGGAGCAGGTCGCTCCTCTCTTGCTATTCCCCCTCTGCCTCCCAGTTCCCCTTCTGCTCTCCCTCAGTCTCTGCTTCTTGGATTTCGGACCTGGGGTTAGTGAACAGCCTTTGCTAGCACCATTCTCCCACCGCTGTGACATTCTTCCACCACACATATTTACTGGAAGCATGAGCAAAAGTAAATGTGAAGTTCTTTATCTCAGGTATTTTGTCACAGTTGTAGAAGTCTGACTAATACTGTCAAAAATCAAAGAAGATGTGAAATGTCTGAAAAAAAAATCTCTCAGTTCACATGCAAGAAAAAATACATAGGATTTCCCCAATTTGATAATTACATAAACTTGCATGGCATTATAAAGATGTGCCAGGAAAACGAATGGAACTTCTATGTTACCACGTTTTAAAAGTTCATCGGTCACATCGTTCATACTAAGGGTATAACTGGGGGAAGACTGAATTGTCTTTATATATGAAAAATAAAAGGGAGGTGGTGAGAGGGCAAGATGGCACTTGCTGCTCTTCCTGAGGCTCTGCACTCAGCCAGTGTTATAATTAGCATCCTTAGGATCCAGTCACATTTTCATGGGCCAGTGAGAGGGGGCCAGACATTCAGACTTTCAAGAGATGAGCTTGTACCAGTCATTATATCTAAGTCTCAACAGTGTACAACTTTAAACATGTGTTAAGTGGATGACACTTTGCAAGCAGTTTATACTGACACCTTGCAGAGAATGTATTACATGCTTTATGTTATTTTCATTATAATATTTGGGTTTTTTTCTTTGAAATGGGGGGGGCAGTTATCTTCCCATGCAAAAGTATAGGCTGGCCTAAATCTCAATATTCCTGCCTCATTCTCCATGCTGAGATTACAAGTATGAGAGATTTCTCCATCCTCAAAAAGTACAGTAATCTATCAAATCAACAAAATCTTTAAGTACTTTGCTATTACATTACACTGGCACACTTTTTTTTTTTTTTTTTTTTTTTTTTTTTTGGTTTTTCGAGACAGGGTTTCTTTGTGTAGCCCTGGCTGTCCTGGAACTCACTCTATAGACCAGGCTGGCCTCGAACTCAGAAATCCACCTGCCTCTGCCTCCCAAGTGCTGTGATTAAAGGCATGTGCCACCACCGCCCGGCTACACTGGCACACTTAAAAATTGATTTGATATAAATCAATATGAACACCTAATCATTTTTCCCTTTTTTAAGTTACAGTTTTATACTGTCAAATTACTTCTGTTTTTATGATATGTTTTTGTTAAAATTTGATTTTCAATGCCAGAATAATTCAAGAGTTTTCCTCTGTGATCTTTATTGACTTCTGTTTCATATTTATTTATTTTATTTACATGTCATCTCAGTTATAAACAAGTTAAATAAACAAATATATAGACAAAAATGTATTTTTAAATCTATTTTACATGTTGAAATTAGGAGTTAATCATTTCTG
The DNA here is from genome assembly GCA_019843815.1 of Montemys delectorum. Lineage (NCBI taxonomy): Eukaryota > Metazoa > Chordata > Mammalia > Rodentia > Muridae > Montemys > Montemys delectorum. Next base: position 21,149 of record JADRCD010237702.1, on the reverse strand, counting down.
AATTGTTTTCTCTCATACATTTCAAAACAGCCTTACAAATTGGACTTAAAGGTACATAAATTTTGCTAACATTTTATCTCTTATGTGTTTTGGCTTTTGTTTTACACATTAAAAATTGGTTTGAGATATCTTTAGGATTTTACCTTATGTTCTATTGTCATTAGGATGCAGCATACAGCATCTTTATATAGAAACCTCTTAAGAGTTCAAGTTGTCAAGTGTTAATGTGAGAGCCCAGGAAGGAAACAAATGACAGACATGGCATGCTGGAGTAATCAAATGCTGGTACCTCGGAGACTGCCTTTTGCCTCATGAGATTAATCAATAGACTCATCACATGGGTCGTACTCTGTTCCCCCATGTTTTCAAAACAGAGTCACAGCTGCTATGCAGAAAACAGGGTAAGGAGAGTGAAAAGGCGAACCACAGGCTGGGATAAACTATGTGCACATCGCATACCTAACAACGAGCTTGTATCCAAAATACACAAAGACTACTTAAAACTCTAGATAAGACAGCAAACAACTCAATTTAAAAATGCACAAAAGATGCCTACAGAAACCTTGCTGAAGTCATACAGATGGCGAATAAGCATATGAAAGGACACTCGCCTCATTTGCTGAGGACTTACTTTCTGAACAATGACGGTGGACTATTACCCCACATTAAAAGGCAAACATGTCAACAACCGCTGCTAGCCAGGACAAGGAGCTGTGGGATGTCCCATTCTTCTCACCACCAATGTTAAAAAAAAAAAAAAAAACAAAAACCTGCACTGTGACTTGAGAAAATAGTTTGGCAGTTTCTTCCAAACCTAAACATAGTTTTACAATATAACAAGGCAACAGTACTCCTAAGCATTTATTAAAATGACTTGGACACTCAGGCCCACACAGAAGCTTGTACAGTTGTACTTAGAGTAGTTTCACTATAACGATCAAAGTCTGGGACCAATCAAGATACCCTTTATTAGATGAATGGATAACAAAACCTGTGCTATCCATTTGATGGAACATTACTGAATGAGACACCAGGACCCACATGGGAAGGAAAGAACACACGCCTGCAAGCTGTCCTCAGATCTCCAGATGTATATGGCATTTTACATACACACACACACACACACACACACACACACACACACACACACATACACACACACACACCCGCACGCGCGCGCACACACATATGCACTCAAATGTACATGTACACGCACACGTGCCTGCACACATGCACAAACGCACACAGATGTAATATGAAGCCAATTTTGTTAAATTTTATTGCTTCCTTGCCATTGCAAAGAAGAACAGAGTTTGCCTTGTGTATAACTCTATGCAACCAGCCCTCATTTCCATAGGTACTGTGTCCATGGGTTGAATCAACTTTTGATAAAAATATTTTTTTAAATGTCTGGACTAGACTGGATACTTATACTTTTCTGTGGTTAATCTCTAAACAAAACAGTATAACAATATTAGTATGACACTATCTCTTAGTTATAAGAAGTCTCAAGATTTCCTGTGTGGGGGATGTGCATAAATGCAAAGGCTGCACCGTTTTCTGTATGAGATTTGGGCATCTTACAGTTGGATATGGGTAGCAGGTTCTCAATACAATCCACTAGTGTCAAGGGATAAACAGACTGCTTCCCTGTTTTCCTGGAGAGCCTCCTGTTCGGTCAGATTGGGAGGAAACAAATCTCCCTTTATAATTTTGCATAGCAGATAACTATTAGTTATGAAAACGTCCTGCAAAGTGTCTTCTGGCTCCATGCAGCTTCTTGTCTCTCACACATGTCCACAGAAAACATCTCTACCATGATGTAGCTAGCCTCTGGACATGCAGCACTGAGTCATGATGTGCTTGTGAGTTGGCATGGTCATGGTCATGAACATCTGTCCCTGGATGCAATTCCTGCATCTTAACAGCCACCAATAAATGGCTGCAAATTATATATATATATTATATATATATATTACATATATATATATATAAATATATATAATATATATATAATCATGTGAAGATACTGCTGAGCCCGGGCTCGGAACTTTTAGCATAGGTGTGAAGAGAGAAATTCTGACGTTATAGTCTATGTACTATGACAGAAAAATCAGAAATTAAGACAACAGTACAAAGAAATCAGGGGATAGTGGTGCAGGCACTAGAAACACCAAGGAACTGACTGAAAATCGGTGAATATGTGACAGGAACAATGAATGACATTAAATATGTAGTCTGGCCATAAGAGAGCCAAATTAAGAACCAGAAAAGGTGACCTGGACAAAGCAATGAAGAGTGGAGAACTCATCATCAGATTGTGTGGCAGCTGTGCAGGGAGCATAGTCATTAATTGAGAGAGTGAAGAGTCTAAGATGTCCTCATAAGAAAGCCATATTTTATTCTAAAATGATGCAGTGAAAATCTGAAGTGCAACCTGCATTTTGTTAAGCATGGGCTGGAATGTCAATCAACACACAGTAGGCCTAGATTTTTCAAAACCTACTCTAATTAGGGTTCTTAACCACTTCAATCAATCAGAAGTAGCAGAAGAAGATGGCTAATAGGAAAAGGGGGGTTTGGACCTATTCAGAAGTAGTTCTATGGGATGATTCCAATCTTCACTGTCAGGATATTAGGAGTCCAGTCCAAAACATCAAACATGATCAGTATCAGTAGCTCAGTCCAGAAGAAATATCAATGCTCCACTGAATCAGCACAAGTCCACCAAAGTGGCAAGAAGCAGCCAGAATATCATATGTTCTTTGGTGCTTTTTTTCTCTATGAAATCACAAGGAGCAAAGATTAGTGAAGACCAGCAAAGCATGCAAGGCGAACCAATGCAAGAGTGTTGTTCACTCTCTTTTGGGTTATACTTAAACTCTTTCCTAACTTCAGGTTTCCTAACGTAGGTTTGAGGTTAAGACTAGAGTTTGAACTGGACCTTACTCGATCCTTTATGGAGGGATGTTATGAAATATGAAAAAGCTAAAATAGAAATAAAGCAAGCCTTTATTATCAGTGGGTTTCTCATTCATAAATTCAACCAGACATAGAGAATATGAGATAAGCTATTCTCTCTATACTGAGCGTGCATTGGGTTTTTTCTTTTCATTATTTCCCAAACAATTTGGTACAATGACTCTTTACATAGATTTTACTATTTGTATTTATGTATGTGTGCGTGTGTGTGTGTGTGTGTGTCACCAGCTTGTGCATGAACAAGTACATAGTGCATGTATGGACTTATGTATGGCAAGTACAAATGATGGTATGCTATTCTCTGAAGCTGGAGTATATTATAGGGCATCATTAGCTACCAAACATGGGTTCTAGGAGCCAGGTCCTCTTCAAGAAGAACAAAGTGCTTCTAAACACTGACTTATTTCACAAACTTCTACATAAAATAATTTTAGGCATTCACTTCACAATAATATGAAAGGAGAAAAGGTAAAATACTAATAGATAATTTCATAAAATAGGATGTTTTAGGGTTGAAACATTGCTAATTACCTGGGAGCCTAATATACTGTAATGTCCATTTTTATATGCATTTCAAATTTTCCGTAGTAAAAAGTCCTAAAAAATAACTTTTGTCAAACAATATGATAGATGAAACCTATTTAGTCAAAGTTTGTTTCAGTTACAGATGAAATTTTACTAAGTTTGAAAAATGTGGTAGACTAAGGATTCGTAGTCATCTCTCTTGTTATTGCTGTCATAGAAGACAATTAGCATATTAACTCCCATAAACATTATATGATAGATAAAATGATTAGTGAGCCCTATTGCTGTTTGGGTTTTGGCCATAAGAATAATGTGGCTGTTACAGTTATTTAGGTTGTTATTAGTAGAAAGGAAATTCGAGGCGTATAAGTGTGGTATCATCAAGTTGTAAGATGTTGTCTGAATTAGTTACTTTTGCCATTGCTATGACAAAATAATTAGCAAAAGCAACATGAGGATGGAAAGAAGAGGCAATATGGCTCATCATTCATCACAGGTGGGAAAGCATGGTAGCAGGAGGGTAAAGTGATTGGTCAGTCATGTTACATCATTAAACCGCAGAGAGTGCTAAGAATGCTAGTACTCAGTTCCTCTTCTCAACTCTGGGCCTGCAGCCTGTGGAATGATGCTGCCCACCAGGACCAAGGTCAAGAACAAGACCAAGGCCAAGGCCAAGACCAAGACCAAGACCAAGACCAAGACCAAGACCAAGACCAAGATCAAGACTACTGAGTTGGTCTTCTCAGCTTAGATCTTCCTGAAAACACCTCTATAGACACATCTAGCGTTAGGTCTCCTACTCAATTCCAAATCTAGTTAAACTGACAATGTGTTTAGACCATTCCTCAAAATCCCCAGAATCTTAACAGCACCAACATTGTTCAATAATTAAAAGTCCAAAGTCTAATCTAAGATTCAAGACAGTCTTAATTATGAAACCTTAAAAAAATCAAAACACAACTTACATTATTTCCAACATCATGAAACAGTGAAATTTCCTATCCCAAGAAGGAGTGACTGTCTCACAAGCAAAGATTAGGCTTCCAAGCAAAACCAGACTCAATATGGCAAACACAAAATCTGGGGGCTCCATGTGCTTGATCCCACCAGGTACCATGTGGCACCATGAACTTTCTGGTACTTTGGTGAAGGATGTAAGGACGTCAGACTTTTTTGCAGATTGAGTTCCTGCCAAACCAGCACCACATGATGACACTGCCATGTTTTGCTGCTCTCCTTAGGTGTGGATTTACCTCCTTCCACACAGCTGTAGTGACCACTATGTGTGTAGGTGGCTCAACCAAGCAAGAAAGTTGCCCTGACAGTCTCTTTGTCTGCATGCAGGGCAGGGAAACCCTTCAATGGCAACCTCAGACTAACACTTCTTTTCTTTTCTTTTCTTTTTTTTTTTTTAAATAAAAGCAAGTTTTACTTAATAATCCAAAATACAAAAGACTAAATATGCCAGTGGCGGAAATGGAAAATGGTGCCCGCTCAATCCTCCCAGGCAACTAGTAACTGTACGGAGCGAATTAGATCTGCAAAAGGTTGTAAACAAGTTCTTGCCAAGCCAATCCCTTCCTCGTCATGGAGCCCAGGGCCGCTGCTTATGAGGGGGCAAACTTCTTCGCTTGTGCTCAAACCCTTTTCTCATATTCCACTCTGTTTTGGCAGTAAATTGTGTAGGCCTCTGCTTGAGCTGGGTCTTGAATATTTGGTTCATTTAGAAGTTCTTGTATTCCTAATAAGATCTGTTTGATTGTGATAGCTGGCCTCCAGTCCTTGTCCTCCTCCAGAATGGACAGGCACACTGGGCCAGAAGGATACACATTTGGATGGAACAGTGCTGGCTCAAAGTTACATTTGGGTGGTGAGGATGGATAGTCATCTTTGAAAAGCATCCGTAGCTTGAACAAGCCTCCTTCCCATGGAGTCCCCTTCTTTCCAGGGATAGCGCGCTCCCAGTTCATCAGGTTCATCGTGCCATCAGGGTTCTTTGTTGGGACAGCCACGAAGCCAAAAGGGTGGTCCTTTCTCCAAGCTTTCCTTTCCTGCGCAAGTCGGCTGAGGGCAATCCCCGACATATTCAAAGTCCCTGGGCGACTGCGGGCCTGGACCATCGCGGCCGCAAAGGGGCGCTCCTTTGTCTCGGGACTTCTAACACTTCTTTTCAATTCAAATGAATTCACATGTTCACAAGTTGTAGCCTTTGATTTGCTCTCCCCTTGTCCCTAGGATATCTTTCCTATTAGAATGTAAGATTTCCCTTTAATATATTTATCCAATCCTGCCCAATTAGAATCTTTGAGTTCTTTTACACCCTTTTCCTCAGAAAACTGCATGTTTTTCATGTCTTTCTGGAAACTCTTTCACTGTAGCTCTAAAAGCAGTAACAAGGAACTATGTTACAACCTGGATGCTGTGTGGTTTAAACATTTCCTCCACTAAATGATTTCTTCCATTCTTGAACTCAGCCTCTCAAATTCTCAGGACACCAGCAGAAAGAAGCGAGATTCTTTATCAGAATATAACAGAACCCAGTTTTCACTTGTTCTTCTCCGAAACCTTATGGACTACGCTGCATTTCTCTCAGCCTTCAGGCATTTCAAACTCTTATCTAATTGGCCCATTAAACTCACTTCTCATGAGGATGATATAGGACTTTAAGAAAGACATAAATAGCACCCTCAAAGAAATACAGGACAACACAGGTAAACATCTAGAAGCCCTTCAAGAGGAAACACAAAAGTCCCTTAAAGAACTACAGGAAAAAACAATCAAACAGGTGAAGGAAATGAGGAAAACCACCCAGAATCAAAAAACGGAAACAGAAACAATAAAGAAATCAGAAAGAGAGACAACCCTGCAGATAGAAAACCTAGGAAAGAAATCAGGAGTCACAGATGCAAGCATCACCAACAGAATACAAGAGATAGAAGAGAGAATCTTAGGTGCTGAAGATACCATAGAAAACATTGACACAACAGTCAAAGAAAATGCAAAATGCAAAAAGCTCCTAACCCAAAACATCCAGAAAATCCAGGATGCAATGAGAAGACCAAACCTAAGGATAATAGGTATAGAAGAGAGTGAAGACTCCCAAGGTAATGGGCCAGTAAATATCTTCAACAAAATTATAGAATAAAGCTTCCCTAACCTGAAGAAAGAGATGTCCATGAATATACAAGAAGTCTACAGAACTCCAAAAAGACTGGACCAGAAAAGAAATTCCTCCTGACACATAATAATAAAAACACCAAATGCACTAAACAAAGAAAGAATTTTAAAAGCAGTAAGGGAAAAAGGTCAAGTAACCTATAAAGGCAGACCTATTAGAATTACAAAAGACTTCTCACCAGAAACTATGAAAGCTAGAAGATCTTGGGCAGATGTCGTACAGACCCTACAAGAACACAAATGCCAGCCCAGGCTACTATACCCAGCAAAACTCTCAAGTACCATAGTTGGAGAAAACAAGATATTCCATAACAAAACCAAATTTACACAATATCTTTCTACAAATCTAGCCCTACAAAGGATAATAGATGGAAAACATCAACATAAGGAGCGAAACTACACCCTAGAAGAAGCAAGAAAGTAATCTTTCAAGAAATCCACACAAGCCTAATTCCACCTCTTACAACAAAAACAACAAGAAGTAACAATTACTTTTTCTTAATATCTTAATATGAAAATTAATATTACCAACATATCCTAATCCATTGAAATCCAAAAATATAAGGAATTAGAAATTTGTTAATTGTCATCCAATGGTTTCTCTAATTTGGTAATTGGAGAAATAGGTCCAATATTATATAATCCATATACACTTTCAGCTTGTTTGTATGTGACAGTGTCTTGCTGTTTACAACATAATGGTCTTGAGATCTTGCTTCTCCTATCTCAGCCTCTCTATTAGTAATATTGTTCATTTTGTGTTTTTACAGTATACTATGGTTTTCAGAACAGCTTACATATTTTAAAATTATTTATA